>JAVCKX010126920.1:0-10628 GCA_034780695.1 Lepetodrilus gordensis
TCTATCGATGAATAACTCGGACATAGCGTAGAACAGCGAATAACGACCTAATTGGGGAATGCATGTCAATTGTTACTTAATGTATTTTCCGTTTCTTTCTACTATAATGACCGTATATCGATGCCACGACGAGTGTCTAACGTCATGACATTAAATACAGCCATTGATATTTGGAAATAGGTTAATGAAAAATACGGCCATACTTAATCCGTATGTATATGTTCATAACGCACAACATTGGTGTATGCCTGTAAACTTAATCTTACACAATTCACAAATACTACGGGGGCGAGTCTACAATTTTAATTTTGAATGTACAGCATGTGTGCGTGATTATCCTAAGGTCTTTCACTTGACAGTTTAATTAGAACTGGGATTTATACGCCCTGATCCCAACCCCCACGAATCCGCCAAAATACTGTACACTGCAGTAGTAAAGGAGATTCAAGTACAAAAGGGTTTGGAATGTTCACCATAATTACTGCTCCCAGATTGAAGTTAATTACAGTGTCAAGATATTTTTGGCGATGCACCGGTCCCCGGCATGTTTTCAGGCTTCCACCCCCTCGACGCAAAGTGATAGTGTACCCTACAGGAAGTCGGTTGCATTCTTTCCCTGTGGCCGTCCATCATGCTCTTTAGTAATTGCTCATTACTACAACTGGAAAGCGGTAGACACGGGGGACAGCAAGATGATGCGTAGAACCAGTTTCAGATTTCAGTAACTGCTGGCTAAATGCATTGACCAATTTTAAGCCAAATACAAAGTTTAGATTTTCATTTTCTTTTTTAACGGAACTCAAAATACGATGTATCAATTTCAATCTAATTGAATACGAGTCATCAATGTGATCTATTGATTTAAAAAAATACTAGCATTGAAATTTGGATGTTACAACGTAATGGTCTAAAAGTTTTGGTTCTTTGAAATAAAATTTGCCAAAACATTTTTAGCAGAAATTCTGCTACAATTACTGAATCTAAACTTTTTATTAGGTTTTCGCCATTTCAGAAGACGAATTTAGATATATTTAGTATTAGAAAGTTAAGGTTTGCTAATTCGCAGCAGGATATGTTGTTACGTCACTCCCTGATCAGGAGGTGTTTCTGACCAACTATCCATTGTACGAGTAGTCATTATTCCACTGTTCATAATTAGAAATACGAGTACGTGCGTCTCTGAGTATTCACCTATATTCTCTGTATGTACACACCACCAAAAACAGGAATAAATCTACTTTAAATAGATATAATAATTCAATACTACATTAATTTCACCTTCCTAAATATGTTTTTCGTAATCGATCATAATTGTATAATATTCAAGATAAAATATTGTAAATTTGAGCATCTAAGACAGTTTGAAACATCTTCAACATTTAACCGTCATGACATTGAAAGCATGGGGCCTATTCTCAAAACGTTCTTACGATCGTAAGACAATCTTAGCGATTCTTATAGTATGGCTACGAACTGTTATTAAGCTAAGAAGTTCGTAAGTACGTTTCGAGAATAGGCCCTCTGATGCGCATATTATTTACATTAATATGTCAATTCAATAACTAATTATTTTTAAAGCAATATGGAAAACTCGAATCTCATTTCAAATCCAATCTTGGAGGAAAACAATCATCGTGTAGGCCATATTATGTTGTTTTATGATTGATCTACTCAAAGGTTCAAAGAGTAATTGCCGAGTCATCAGTTCTGTTGCACTGGAATATAGCCTGTAATAAGTTATCCAGTAGCCTAATGTCTACGCTAGAGACAAGCATAAAGATAAAATACCCAGTAACGTCAATATTGTATTGATAAGGAGGTGACCGTTTGACATTTTCTTCAGTTTTCTTTTAATATTTCTAGATTAGCTCTACGGCTACGCCAATGTAACTTCGGTCAAAACATAACAATAAACCACGAAATCAATTTACTATCAGCTAGTCTTCAAGCCAGCGGTGGATTATCGTATAAAACGGGAATTGTGAGAGAATAAAGTCGCTTCTCGTTCATTATTAAAACCCATAATGTGTGGAAGGCTCTATGATTGAGTTCTTTCATAGTCAGTAATGAATGGGTAATATGCACGTAAAGAACAGCGTACCAGAGAGACCGTTTCCAGAATGCATATTTATCTGTGCGGTTGCAGTCATATTTCCTGGAGATAGTGTTGGTCAAATGGCATGACACTGCTTCCAGGAATATTAGTATACGAGCACGTCTTTTTCCTGTATTTTATTAAATGTTTAATATTAATGTTGAGTAACTGCACAACTCTAAACACGGCCAATTGTTAAGGTGCAGATGGCAAGCCAATCGATCTAGTCCAGTGCAATCTAAGACATATTAGCCCATCACTAAAACTAAATAATCTTGTTTTATCAGGCAATGTCCAGTAATGATGTGATTTTCATTATTGGGAAATAGGTTTTCAATACATTCTGCGTAGAAGAATCTTTACTTGTCAACGTAATTGTCTTTGATGTTCCTAACGGACGTGTAATAAACTGCGTTGTTTATTCCATGTCGAGGGTAAATTAATTTAACCCACACGCCCTCCTTATTCTCGGGAGGGGTTCTGACTGCGTAGATGACACTGACGATAATAATTTATCCCATAAATATTTTCAGCGAACATCATTCATGTATTTTATATGAATGCACTTTTATTTTCTTGACCTTGCCCCCCGTAGGAAAGACATATCGATGTGCATCTCGTTTCGTGTACAGGATATTACACTTTGGGTTTATTATTACGATCCCGGTTCCACAGAACGATCGTAGCGCCACGAGAGTCGTAACGACTTAGCAAATTCGTGTTAACATATAATAACGACGATCTTCGTAGAGCTACGATAGCTCTGTGGAACGGGCCCAGTGCTCTGAATATCTGAATGGGGATATCAATATATAAATCGAGGGTGTATTGAGTAAAAAGTGTACAGGAAGTTCTCAAATCAAACAGGAAATCAACTACATAGTTGCAACCCAGAAGAGGCTGAAACAGGATACTATCGTGGAGATTCAAAAAACTATTGAAGCAACACATCACGGTCAACTGTCATAGGAAAGGGTAAATCATGAGTCTATAGATTGCAAGAAAAGTCTTCAAATTACTTTATATACTAATAGTAAGAAAGTCTACGGTACATGCATTATGGTCAGTCTTTGTTTTTCTTCCTACGGCAAACTTTCATTATACGTTATCGAGGATATCCTAAATTTGAAAATGTACCCATACTAACCTTGATATTGCCATGATTTGCACGTCGTATCCACACATACATTACTTACATGCACCATTATCTTACTATTTGGGAACTTTTACGTTACCTGTATTTCTACATTTCAATTTTTAGAAGTACTTTAATGCAAAGTTTTCTACACGTAACAGAGCATCCAACGATGCGTGATTGTATATCTGATTTGTACCTAAATGCCTGCATAAGCTCTAGAGTGTAAATATATGTGCTTTGTACAATCAGCTAGGATTAGCGTGTAAGCATGTTTTCCCTTGATGCTTACTAATCACTGATACATTCACGTTGATTCGACAATGTACTAAATGTCAAGGCGGCCACTTGAGTATTCCTATGTTACTACCAGTTTTATCTTGTATTTAGTTACATTCAACAGCTGGGTATTAATAATATTTTGACATTTACTGTAGCACAGCGGCTCAATTTTCAGATTAAATATTGTGTCTTAGTATACCATTTGAAAGTGTTCTGTGAACAATGGTATGTGTTATGTTGATTAATGTTAAAACATAATGAAATAAATGGTCGCCATCTTGGATTTGGCTGCCATTTTGGAAATGTTCGGTTGGCCCCATATCCATATTTTCTTGTACTGGGTTGAAGAACATATATCTGCCAAGTTTCATGCTTTTAACCCAAAGTGCACAATTTAGACCATAAGCCGCTGGACTAATATTACCAATAACAAGTTATATTGTACGTGATCAGATATTTGCAAGGAAAAGGTGGAAGCCTTTCTGAAGTGCTGTGTTTGTATTCTGAATGCTTCCAGACATTGTTGAGTTGACAGTGCTGCGGCTGAAGAGATTGTTGTAAGACTTCATTAAAACATATGTCGCCGTGTTTTGTATGTGTGTATTAAAACCAACTGTACAATAGATTAAATATTGATTGTGTAGGGCATAATAATTTGTCGGAGACAACTACGATACAATGACACAATGTATGTGGGGTTGTACTGTTTGAGATGGAAAGAAATAGAGACAGTGTGTGTGTGTGTGTGTGTGTGTGTGTGTGTGTGTGTGTGTGTGTGTGTGTGTGTGTGTGTGTGTGTGATTAAATATTGATTGTGTAGGGCATGATAATTTGTCGGAGACAACTACGATACAATGACACAATGTATGTGGGTTTGTACTGTTTGAGATGGAAAGAAATAGAGACAGTGTGTTTTGTGTGTATGTTTTGTGTGTGTGTGTGTGTGTGGGGGGGGGGGGGGGGTACATTGAAAGTGCAAATGTAAAAATCCGCTTTGTCCAATGTGCATAGTTCCAAGGTAATTCATGCGAGTTGTCTTCAATATTGTACCAGAGACTGCTTTCATTCAGGCTGGCAACACTGAAGTGTCTCTCTGGCTGACGTTTGAGATGGTCTTGTGTGTTCATGTCAAATCGCTAGGTAAATTGGCACAGGAAATTGGCAAACATTCATAAAGCATTATTCGACTTAATTGGAAGAAACCATGTGGAGTGTGTTATGTGTTGCTAGTGAGCTGCTGAAAATCGCTACTGAAAAATACGACATGACCATTTCGCCATAAAACTGAAGTTTCGTGGAAGGTTCAGTGAAATGGTGGCGATCATCATAAGAAAAGTTCAAGGATACACGCTCATCAAGTATGCATAGTCTATGTAGATCTTATATTACTCGCTATTACATATAGCAATGTGTTAATGATTTATGCGTATTTGCTCATCAACACGTAGCCAGTGTTTATCAAGTTTGCATATATATTGGATATAAATAATAACAGATTTCAACATTGCTGTTGTTTCTAAGACTCCTGTGAAACGACATAGCTCTAAGATAATGCTAACTCCAACTGTAGCAAGATGTATTATGCGGCTAAAATTGGAGTTAATATAAGGTTGCATTCAGAGTTACGTCATTCCCTATGGCAGAATCCAGATACCGCTTTATGCTACCACAAGACCATTGATCGCTATCTCTTGAAACTGTCTAAGATTCCTAGACCTTTTTTTTCCTCTAGAAAATACACATTCCTCTGTTGAGGGGGGGGGGATTAACGTTAAAGTTAACGTTGACTAAAGCTGATAAACTAACAAACACTCGATCTCTCTTGACGAGTAATTAACAGTGATTGTTTAAATGTAATTATCAACGCTAGCGGAAGTTAGGGGCAGTTACACATGTGTTTTATGGAGTTGGAAGGATGCGTAGGCGAGATCGGTCGATACCAGACTGGAGAAGCAGTACTATCTCACATTCCCCGCTGGAGAAAGAAAATATCACCTTTTGTCAAATCCATGCGAAATTTCGCTTATAGAAATCTTCACAAACACTACTTTAATACTATTTTGGGGTAAGAAAATTAATGCCATGTAGTTAATTGGACAGCTAAAATACTAAGGTCAATGCTCGACCAATGTATTATTTAACTTCTAAGTCTGAACACTCATTCCTATTAAGCTTATTGCGATCAGAGATCATATGCATATTTGGATATGACATATGCCGTCAAAGAGTAACTATAATGTCAAAGTGTACTAACATGGATTATAAGATTTACTAGAGACTCCGAGACCTGGTCTAAATTCGGTGCTGGATTATTATCAATTTGCCTAAAAATACCAATTCCAAACAATATGTGTCAGTCGAACGTCATGTAATCATTAGGGTATTAATATAAAACAGCTTTCCGTTTCCGGTGCCATCAGGGCGGTGTTCCGTTGACGTCGTCGGGCGGAAGTGGGTCGCCACCGGAAGCGGGGTATAATCCGAGCATAATCAGGCGTGCACTTTATAAGCCAGAGCAAACACGTTAACACTGTGACCATTCAGACAGAAGATCCGTCGTCCCGGTGGAAACGTTGTACAAAGCAGCTGCTAGCGTTAGTAGCTAATGTTCGACGCCATATATATTCCCGTATTTAATTCTAGTAAATGTATATCAGAGTATAGATAAAAAAATAGCGGTTTTATTAACGTTCTTTTACACACCTGCATTATAGTCTAAAAAAATGTATCAGAATTCAGATGTCTATCGACAAACGTATTAACTGATGCTTAATGAGTATGTGCTTAATGAATATATGCATACAAACATTACATACTTCAAGATAATTAGTCAATAAACATGTTTTTACTTTCAAATATCATTCATAGAATAAATACTATTATTGGCTAATTCCTGACATGATCTATGTTTGTGATAATAGACTTGAAATTATTTAAGATCATACTTTGGAATGCCGTATTTGCATAATTACACTGTACTTTTTAAAATGGACACTAACGTTAGAAATGCTATAACACTTTAGGCTTTGTGAACGTAGAAGCGTTTTATATAATTAGCCATTTTTGTGTGGGCTGAAGTTAAATTCTATCTAATCAACTGAAAAAGAATCGCGTTACTTGGAGTGTATAAAACACGGAATGAATGTGACAAATGTTAGCAGCATTAGAATCCTACGGGTTTCTTTATTAACGAGAAATTATTATTTTTCACTAAAAGCAGTTGAGTTGTCTAGGATTGGCTTATAGATTTAATCTAATAACCATAAAATCAATGCAAACATCGTTGGCAGTAGCATGATTGACGATAAGAAATGTAGGAAAATGTTATTAAGATATCAGTTTAAAAAAGGTAAAAAGCCTTTGCTTCAGAAAAGGACTCATTGATTCAACTAGCGAATGACATAACGTTTGTCCTTATCTTTATGAGTTATCTGTGATCACATGGGTATAATGTTGTCTAGACAGGAACACATCCGAATGAGCATCGAACCACTTTACACGTTGAATCATAATAGAAGTATTCCTCTCACCCGATGACGTTGAAGAACATTCCGGCCCTGAGGTTAAGAAACTTTTCTGAGTACGATTTCAACTTTAAATTGTGCATGGCCATTTGTGAAGGAAACTTTGAACTGAATGTGAACTCGTACTCAGAAAGGTTCGTACCCTCTGGGACCGATTTGTAACATCTTCAAAGGTCCAGTAAGAACAAATTGAACTATAGAAGTTCCTTGACGATTTAACTCAAAAGTAGTTATTTGAACAGAACAGAATTATATTTCTAAAAAAGTATACATGGTGATATAGAACATATACAGCACGTAATAGTTATTACATACATATACCATGTTTGATATATTTTGAAAATTTAACTAATAATGAAACACAACATCGAAAGGTAGAATATGTTTGGAGATGCCAAGTGTGTATGTCATTATGTTCGTGTTGTTGTTAAGGAAGGCTGTGTAAGTAGGTCTACATTACACGGAAGAAGCTTAGAAGAGGGACTTCCGGTCTCTACTACTGAGGATCTTGATATAAATAGGCCGGGGGAAAAAAACAGGTGCGGTTTGCTTTGATAAAAAGACGAGTTGCTTTGATTTACGCCAACTACAGGACCATTGACGTGGGGTTTCTAATAAAGACACTGAAGGAATTGAAATTTCGAAGTCGAGCGGTTTTTATTCTTAATTTGACCTGGGTAAAATTGACCTAAGCAATGCCTCGCACCATTAAGCAGGGCGAAATACCATCGATTTCAAACCAAAAAAAAAGACGATTTTAGTCGTCCTAGCTGCCACCTAGGACCCATATATAAAGCTCCTTATTCCAGATTTATTGGTTTCACTTCACGATTTGTAGATAAATCTGGACTTTGTGTGGGTTTTATTTGCCTTTATTGAATCGACGGATCGTATCAAGACCGTCAAACACGAGCTGTCTGGTAGGTAACGAAGACAAGTTTTAAACGGATAATGAATTAAATAAATAATGTCTTACGTCACAGCGGAAATAGTTCATCCATACAGACTTTAAAACGGATAAGAATCGAAATTGCGGTCGACGTAACCGCGATTCAAGTTGGCTGTAGGTCATAAAACTTGTTCGTGTTCCATTACCAATTTAGAATATCGTGGAGGAGTTGAATTTATTTATCAATCAAATAAGTTCCTATCGTACAAAAAGGCCTTCCTAGAATTAGCCAGTAAAGTGTATTGACATTTCAAAACGTATTCATATGTTCTACTATTAACGTTCATAAACCACACACACTTCGTCTATATGCACATTTTAATATTTCGTAAATAATTTAATTAATATAATCAAATTTTTGCCATGATAAATTTTCCGTTTGAACGGATCTTTTATTTGGTCGATATGACATGACTTTCAACAAGATATACCATCACTAATTCAAAAATACAAATCTCATTAGGTTTAGATTGACATGTTATTAGCTCCTTGGTCTAAGTATACAATGTTCATGAGATTGACGTCAAGAACTTTACAATTCTACGTTTTGCTCCCGGTAACATAGGGCATATATTATGTACCGTTTCTTTGATCCGTAAAAAGACTACAATTTCTCTACGCAGGCCATCTTGTCTCGTGAAACGTTGCTTTCATATTCTTTGTTTCACAACACAGCAAGAGCGTATACGGATATAGACCAACATCTATCCTTGATTGAACGGAATTCTTCTTTAACCATAGCTACCTAGCAGACACTTAGCACTTAACGTGGTAGGTAATTTCTAAGATGCTTTTTAAAATTATATTTGTATATTTTATTTCCTATTAATTTAAAATATTTCAAAGATGTTGCTACTTGAAATCACACATTAATATCGCAGACACTTGGCACTTAACTTGGTAGGTAATTTCTAAGATGTTTCCTTTTATTATTTGTTCCCTCCATTTTGTTTGTATAAGGTTTTGTATAAGACTTATAAATACATATAAATATCGCAGACACTTGGCACTTAACCTGGTAGGTATTTTCTAAAATGCTTCTTTTTATTATTTTCCCTCCATTTCTTTTGTATAACATTTTGTATACGACTTATAAATACACATTGATATGACAGACACTTGACACTTAATCTGGTAGGTAATTTCTAAGATACTTTTTTGTTAATTTCCATTTTTTTAAACACGATTCCTAGGATGTTGCTAGTTGTAAATACACATTGATATCCGTAGCTTCCATAATAACGGACCTTTCTTCATATATAGTTAATACGAGTTTGCCGAACCAAATTCAACACCAAATCTATTCAGTATGGAATCTGATCAATATTGTTCATTGCACACTGGTATGTTATCTAACGGCAAATGGTTGTAAGTGATGAATTATTTCCATAACAACGACTCAGTCTGGTCAGGGTCGCCATCAACTAAAAATGCGTTTCCTTATAATACACCTGCATAGGTCATGGTACCTTAGAACACAAGGCCGTTGTAATAGAGCGAACTCAAAGGTGGGCAATTCAGTGAGTATATACGGGCTGACAGGTAGTAATCCAATCGAACAAGTGTGTTCCGCGACTATAGTATGACCACCAACTAAACGGCCGTCATTTAAAAATAATAATTTGACTTATTGGTTTATACAAGGTAAATTAGTAGTACATTAACGCATCCGGTTCGCTTGTTGATGCCGGTATACGGAATAGAAAGATGCCGGTTTATTCAAATGTTAACCAATGATAAATGCATTGGTGCTGGTCGGGATTTTAAAATTATGCCGATATTCGCAGATTGCCGGATTACAGAGATGCCGGTATTGACTGTATTCGATTCAACACTCGATCTACCCTAGGGTGACGGTCGCGTGATGAAATTAGCCAATGAGGGTACTCGTATCATCATGATCATTGGCTAATTTCATAGGGTTGGTCGAGTGCTTAAAACGAATATCGTTATCCTAGTCCTAGGGTCCTTACATATATTGTTCATCATCGTGTCAGATTATTAATCAATGACTCCCTCGGTACCACTGTACAACGTAACTATATATATATACAATTTGCAGGATACAGAATGCATGTCTTATATATACTTGTTGTTTAGGAACAATGATTATTTGCCCCCTATTGTGCAAAATCGATATAGCATAACTCTCTGTCCCTGGACATAAACAAACGATTACGGTAAATGTATTGATTTGTATGTATTCCCGGGGTATGTAAGGCTCTGGGCATTGAGGGTGTTTCCTGGGTATATATTGGGAGAAAGAAATAACATAAGCAAGCGATACGGAAAGACCCTCGGCTGGTGTAAACCAACCAAAGGGAGATAATCATGAATTAAAATAACCGTCAACCTGCGTCTACCCATAAGGTGTGGAACTTCACATGTGTCTTAAAAACGTATGTCTCAAACTTTGAACATTCGGAATTGTAATCTGACGCGTGTTCCATTGCACTACTCGTTTATCTCCATATCGATGGTTAACATTTGTGGAAGTCTATGGTATTATGAGAAGATCGTGGTTAAAATTGGTACGTACAGTATGTGAACATGTATGTCTACTGATAATGGAGAGAGAGAGAGAGAGAGAGAGAGAGAGAGAGAGAGAGAGAGAGAGAGAGAGAGAGAACACAGAGAAATAGA
>JAVCKX010126931.1:0-10628 GCA_034780695.1 Lepetodrilus gordensis
TTATATGAATAAAGGGAACGTTCCGCTATTTATCTTGTCTTTGATGTATCAACTGATCTATGAAGGAATTGCAAGCAGACGTTGCCATTACGTATTATATTTTAGTCGTACCACTTAGAGTTATGTCCCCTTGCGTTGATATAATGAAGCAAATAAAAATACGACAATATTCAGGTTGTCTTTCGGATGGGTTACAGTGGAATTGTGTCTACCATACAGCGGTGGGATGGTTTTTGGAAGTACAAACATGTGATAGTATGCCTTTAGTTTTAAAGTTACGCCTTTTTGTATGGTAACTCATAGAATTGTCAGATTCTATTTAGAGCATTTATCCCGTGATAGAGGTTGGAAGGAAAGGCGTCAACCACGAGAAGGATATGCATATTTGATATCCTCAATTCATACTGATCTCAGCGTTCACAGCGTTCACCAAAATAACGATGACCTAATTGCACGTACACAGACGCCTTATAACAGGGAGGCAGGTATATTCAATAATAGAACTGTTATATTATATTAGTGTGGAAGAGAACATCAGTGTTCACGCATTAATAAGATGGGCTTTAGTGGTGAGATATATTCCCCGGACCCAGGACCTGGACTCTTATTAACTGGGCCAGGACCCAATTCCAGGCAATCTGGTTGGCTTATGTGACCCAAAATATTAATAAAATATGTTAAAAACCCTAACCCTATCCCTACGTGAGCAAATCAGATTGCCGGGAATTGGGTCCAGGTCCAGGTAATAGAAAGCAGGTCCTGGTCCTAGTCCGGTTTTAATGATGCGGTCAAGGTTGAAGACGTGTCAGAACGTGAATAGTTGGTCAACTTTACGTAGGTTAACATATATCTATATTTACATCAGTATGTTAGTAGTCTGCCAGATATGACGCTTAGTTTTGGCACAAAATCATATTGGGATACTTAGTATTTAACGAATATTTTAAAATGAGGCAATTTCTATTTATATGCTTCCTAATATATAGGATATTATATGTGAGAGTATTTAACATCAACTGAATTAGATAATGCAAATTTAATTAATTTCGTGAGGAGCTTATACTATAGTATGTGACTGTAATTTGGGTTCTATTTTAAATGCTTTAATATGGATGATGGCGATAACTTACTTAGATATGTGCCTAGTATCCGAGTAGTGGCTACTCAATAGAGCTTTACAAATATCGTTATTACGGTCAATGGATCAGTGTACACTAACTTGATCATCTCAACTCCCTTGGGACTATACAACCAAGGTTACTATTTCTACAGTACCGGAGGGACAAGCATTCAATGATCCTTTCCTAAAGTTGCTGTTGATATGTTCCAAGGAGCTGTGAAGACTCTGTGTATGTGTGTGTGTGTGTGTGTGTGCGTGTGTGTGTGCGTGTGTGTGTGTGTGTATGTGTGTGTGTGTGTGTGTGTGTGTGTGTGGATTGCCCACACCACTGGTTACCATATCACTGATTAAAGTATTCATACTAATAATAAGTATCTTAATGAAATCATATGGAATTAGCTCTACAGTATACATTCCTATAATTATATTAATAAAATGTCAATATTCGTGTGATGTTGTGATCGAGTTTACTTCATAACATACATAAACCCCTTTGATTCCTATCTTCAATATCGAACATCCAAGCTTATTATAATACAAGTTGCATACCATATAAATGACAGAGAGATCTTCTTGGGTTTCAAAGAGATTCTCTATAGGAATAAGGTTACCATGGTTTACCATACTCAGACTTCCCACGAGGTACCAGGCTAATATACTTTATCGTGTGGAAAGGTTTAGTAGAGTACAATTTCAACACGGTCACATTTCAGTCTGAAGTAATTCATCTGAGATAAAAGACCAAATTAATCATTCATCAAACAAAATGATTAATTGATCTGGTTTAAAGATATTGCGATGCGTTGAATAATACATTTCTCAAACTTGAATTGAAGTAAAAGTATCGAAATAATCAAATGATATTATATGTACAGAAATAGGCCTTATAGGTTATTGTACAATGTATGCACTGAATGGTTATATATTAAAAGTGCAGTAGATTATATCACATTAGACATATAATAAATAATGAATAACGTTTATCGTGAAACAATATATGTTGCCAGCTGTCCATGCCGATAATAATATGATTGTCACAGTTCAGTAGACGGCTCCTACAGAGCAGTATGTACAAATACGGTATTCTACCGGTATTCATAACGTATCAATGCAGAGTAAGTGTACATGTAACAGGTGTCTGTAGCAATTGATGTATACACACAGAACCAAACGACGTATCAAGGACGCCCATACCAATGCTAGAATGCATCATTGACACTCACCTGCTGCGTACTCTAAATCAGGATCCTCCACACGTCTGTTATACTCCTTGTCTTCTAGACAGACAATCAGAACAGTGTAAATCAAGGTAAACCAAACAGATCTATTGTAGCCCTATTGTAGCCCTATCGTAGACCTATTGTAGACGTATTGCTTACAACGCTGGCATCAGTGATTACACACACCAAGTCTGAGATCGATTCCTGGAGTGAAGGAATAAAAAAGGAGGGACTTCTTCAGGCAGTGATCGCAAAAGGGTCCGGCGACCGGGTTTGCAATTAAATTACTGATAATTGACATTGTCGGTATTCTACATGGGATTGCGACTTAATCAATCGGGAGCCAGTGCCACAAGTGCTAATACTGGCAGGGGTTAGGCCAGTTTGTAGATGTATATTTTACTGCGCACAGATGTCTTCACGTCAATTCTGGGCAATGAGTAATGGAGCATTACTTGGAATGGAATGACTTCAAAACGAGGCTTTCTCTGAACACAAATCTTGTCTTCTTAAATTAATGTAGCAATTTTGTTAAAGTCTGTTATTTACTTTCTAATTGAATTTCGAAATACATGTACTTATAATGATACATTTTACTTTAGTGAAACCATATATTTGTTGTGAAGAATATAAAGAAAACAATATGTGTAACACATACTTTCAATGCCGTCTTTCTATACTAGGAGCTACGACTCTCGTAATGCAACGATTGTTCGTCGAGAAGTTCTACAATGACACTGTATATTGCACAAGATCAGGGCCATCATGTACTAAACGGCGGCACTCTAAGGTAACTATCTCCAACCTTAGCATACAGTGTAGTCTATAGCAATGGTGTAGTTTAGCTAAGGTTAGAGATAAGTTTACCCTAAAACTGCACCGTTTCGCACAATGGTGCCCATGCAGTGCATGTTCTAATCAAGATGCAACGCGTGTCTGATTTGACGTGCCCGGATTGATAAGTGCTCTTTACGTAATAATCTTCTGAGATATTGTATCAGCATTTGCTTCCGAATATTGAATCGAATCAGAAGCGATCATGGGACTAACAACTTCGTACATGTTTGCCATGTGTAACAGAAACTATATGGAATTTACTTTGGTGACTTGATCGTATCTTGAATAAATGCCACCAGGCTTGTTTATTTGTTTGAGCCTATTAGACAAACTAGTATAATATTCTGGTATTTGGAAATATTGACATTTGTAGATAATTCGATTCCAGCTTTATACAGGAGATTAGAATGATTTCCAACAGTCGGCCACTATGCATAACGACTAATGCTCCATCATTTTGACAGGAAATAATAACACGGATAGCAATTTCTCTTCACTCACAAGAGAGAAATATTAAAGGCCAAATTATCACTGCTTGCTTCCAATGAGTGATTATGAGTTTTATCATATTTCCATAGCATTTCAGATGTCACGACGGTTTGCTATTGACGGGAGGGAAATCCACAACAACTAACTGGCATGACTAGATCAACGAACATGGGTAGACGGATCACCTTCCAGTAGTAAGTTATCCACAAGAAATAACAAACACTTTCATATTTTGATAGTAGTTATATATAGTAGATTCATATTTCCAGATTGATAAATATGCACTAGATATCCTATATTATTTGTAAATGAGAGCATTTCTTGAATTAAAAACATAGCTTTGCACTACTGGCCCAGATATTATTTCATACTCAACCTCGAAATATGGGAATTTGTGAACACAATTTGGAGTTGAACATGAAATCGTACTCAAGAAAGGGTCGTAATCTCGGGCCTAGGTATCGTTTCTCGAAGCTCTCTTAGCCGCTAAGGGACCATAGCACTCTCTTAAGCAATGTATTAGCTAATCACTACCCAGGGCCAAACCTTTACGATGAGTTTACCGCTTCCAGACACCTATGATAACTCTGGAAGGCCCACCACGGCGCTGTCAGTGAACATTAACTAGCTCTGTCTCTCCAGATCAAGCCCCGAGTACGAAACTTTTTGAGTACGATTTCAAGCTCATGCTCAGATTGTATATGAACAAATGTTTGAGTTTAGCATGAAATCGTACTCAGAATAGTTTCGTAATCTCGGGGCCAGGAGTTGCACGTCGAGCGTGAAGCCGTACTAACACTTTCCGTCAGAAGAAGTAGACGTTAGAAGCATGATTGCTTCGCTGAAACCTTTCCCAGGTCTTCAACGTCAATAGTACATACATAGACTGACAGCCACAGACATAAGTACAGGCTGACACACACGCACGCACACACACACGGATGCACGTACACACACACACACACACAACCCTAAAGTTATAGCAATGTACTTCAAAAGTTATTTTTAGATTCATGTTCTATGGACATGGATAGGTCGCAGACTTGGATGTCTTCTCTGGTCAAATTGGTCTTTTTCTCTTGTATTCCTTCGTAACCAGACCCTTGTTACAACATTGCCCCCGTCTGACTGGGCAACTGGGTACAAGCTAACTCGTCGTTATCGTGCTGAATTGCGAATTGCTATTGACCTAAACTGAGGTTTGAAAAAAGAAGTCAGCATTGAAGCTTGTATTGTAACGGACGCAGGGGAACAGTCAGAATGAGAGATAAATTGATAAAGAAAGTATTGACAGACATTCCACGCACGACCATGATTTCAACTACTGGTAGTGGATATTAAAAACGTTGACGGTGCGGTAAATTATTTCGATTTTCCAAAAGGATTATTTACAATCTTTTGTAAATTGCATTATACTATGTAAAATGTATCATTAAAAAATATCCAAAAGAATGGCGACGTATTTGACAAGGACAATACTTTAACATAAAATAATATATATACATAATGTGACTTTGTCGGACTAATACCTCTACAGAACTAATGTTTTATGCTACCCATATATCAAACGTAAAATAAAGATTCTTCTTCTTCTTTTACGTTAAATGGTAAATGTTAAACCTGATAGAAATAAAATAGTATACGATAGCTTATATAAAGGTAAGTGTATGGCGACACTGTAATGTGCATGTCCAGACAACGCTACCTTTTGTTAAACCTGATAGAAATATGCTAATGGATATTGTCTTTAATGATCCATTAGCTTATATAAATAGAAAGGTATACGTATATAAGTATGAATGTCCAGACAAGCTAGCTTTGACTAGTTTGGCCTATACGTACTGTGGCCATTATTAGGGAGACAGTGGACGAGCTACAGACTAAATCGATGAAGATGTTGGACAAATATGATTACACTGCAGATCTGAGTGACTTGGAGGAGCTTAATGCGACAATTACAATTGTATTCACTTCGGTTGTAATAAAACACTATCTTATCAAAGTTCTAGCATTATTCCACCTACAGTTATGCGGAGCTATTTTGCCCGTGTGGGTCTGAAAAAGAAATTCAATCTATATATATTTGCATTAGTGGAACATATAAGGTTATAAGGTTCACCTGGACTCATTGTACTGGCGATTTCCATGTGACTGGCGTATAAAACAGCAATAAACACCTCGCGATCAATGCATTACACGGATTAGATTTTCAAATATCTCGCCATGATGGAGTTTTGTCACAAACAATTATTGACGGAAAATCCACTATATATTATTAACACAATATAAACCTCGACAATATGGAACCCAGTGCTATAAATCATGAATCTATTTCAACTTTATTACAGATTATCATACTTTTGATTACTGTAGCCGAAATTGTTTATTCTAAAACTATTCATAAGTAGGAATTAATTATGATTTCTCTATTCTTCAGCAAATTTAGCAAAGAGCAAATTCAACTTTACCACATCAAAACTATACGTCCTTGAATGTTTCTGTAGGCTTGTAACCGTTATTATTTGGCGTCTATGTTCTATGTTAGTTCTGAACGTGTCCAAATTTAATAGGCATCAAAGCATCAACGAATTAATAATTAATAATTAATAATGCCGACTGATCAAGACTTACTGTTTTTTTGGTGTGTGTGCAAATGTACCGAAGCTGTACATGTCTGGTCAATTATATTACGTCTACATGTATCATTGGATCTCCCTTTTCGTCATTGTATATATTTATCCCCGGGTACACAATTACAGAATGAATGCATATGGATTACTGTCAACGTTTCACGAGAGCATAATATAAGGTTTATGTGAACGTTACATGGGTTAACTCTCAGGGTGTACGTTATTGGTCTCCCACGAACTCAACATTTTATCAACGAAATCAACATACATTTGGGTTCAGTATAATAAGGGCAGAGTACACATACATCTGCATATAGGTGGAGGCGTGGAAGCGTTGTCGTGCCAGTCTAATGATGTACCCACCTACCACTGCTCTCAGGAGAACACTTCCCAGTTAAGAAAGCAATGATCTGTGGATAATTGATGCCTAGTATTGATTGTGAAGAAATAGATTTCAGTCTGTCTATTGCTTGTGGTCTGTCTACACCTCGTATTGTCTACGCCTAGTAATTTATCTATTTCGTAAATAAATAGATTTACATAATAATAGTGCGCAATCCACTGTTTAATAGCAGTATGTACGCTACCACTGTTTTGAGTTAACTGGGTTAGAGAAAAAGATTTTGGAAGAGCATAGTTTTGATGTTGTTTTAAAAAGTTTGTAGAGTCGGGCACATTTAATCTTTTTCAAAGTAGATCGGTGTATCCCAAGAAGGAGCTATGTTACCGGAGCTATAGGCGAATGATCCTTTCCTAAAGTTGCTGTTGATATGTTCCAAGGAGCTGTGAAGACTCTGTGCGTGTGTGTGTGTGTGTGCGTGTGCGTGCGTTTGCGTGTGCATGCGTGTGTTTGTGCGTGCGTGTGCGGTGTTGTGGATTGGGAGTCAGAGGCAGTTTATAGGGGCACGAAATTAAAACATTTCTGTTCTTTTAGCCGTTGGTGACCAGTGCAGCATTTAAAATAGTCCCAATACGAATAAAATAAACCATATGCAACAGTTATTACATCAGAGGGTAACTCTAAAAGCATGGTAATAGGGCACTCGTGTAATATGGCAAATTTAGCTTGTACAGCTGACACTTTATGTACAAATGTTAAATCGATAAGGGGGCATTAGACATGTCTCTCTGTATTAAGTAGAGTGCTTTACGCTGGTATTAAGGGTAATCTGTTAGAACAGTTGCCATATATTGCCATACATTTCCAGTTAAACGACTACATCGCGTGTCTCATGATACCTTTTTTCTTTCTAGACTTGAGTTGAATTGGACCAGAAGTAAATTCGCGTTGAATAGCTAACGAGCGAGGCGTAGCTTGTGTTGGCTGTTGGCATAAATAGTTCCTTAACTCATAGGAGTAATATAAATAATTGCCACTGTGCCACTCACGTTGGTTGTGTGGTCTACAAAGAACTCAACCATATACATTGTATAATGCGGAGAACAGTCAAAGGAAGTGTTATGCGGAAATTGTGAATTAAGAGTTGAAGCTACCCAAATGGCCACGATCAATGAAGTTTGTTAAGCAGATATATTATTTATTTTTTACCTACTCGTTTATGCCTATGCTAAAATGCACTTGGATTTATATTGTGCTAGAGTGTGGTGGGATTGTATTCTTGCATCACTCCGTAAAGCTAATCATTGGATAAAACATTGTAGAAGCATTAAATGGTTTGATATGTATATTGAAAACTTCCAGTCTACTTTATGTCGAATTATATCGGTATGAAAGAGAATGATAGTGTCTATGACTTTACCTATCTCATTTTCCCAGTCGAATGTAAACATTTAAAAGTGGAACCAACTCTCTGGCAAACTCACTATAATTCCACAGATATGTACATGTAGCTTCAAGGGCACATTACATACAAACCACACACACATCACTCCATGTATATACAGTAGCCTGGCCCACTTTAACTGATACCACTGTGTATCTCTAATGTAATCTCTAATATAATGGTTTGCCACTGCATTATCAACAGACATCACACCAACATTTCAAATACCTCACTTAGGTATAGAGACCACAATTAGAGTAATCACTTGAATCTAGTAATTTATGGCAGAAGGATTACAATTTCAATGGCATATTCCGATAAAGGTGTTCGAGTATAAGTGCACCAAGATAGCAAGTAGTCATGACTGCAGACACCCACGGGATGGTGATGGTATCGAGGGACTACAAGTCATGTCTTGTTGGTCATGCTATGTGTTAGCTTGACTGAATTAAACTCATTCCATAGCGAGTAGACACCCTCAAACACAGCCGTTGTAAATTTACCTCAAATTGACAATTGAGTTAGCTAGCTAACATCGTCTGTTGAGGTAAACCGGAAGTTGTCAGGATGAAATGTTATACTGCGCATGACAGATCTTTGACCGCATTGACCTACATACAAGTTTTCGTCAACACTCCACTGCTTGCAAAGTGTCACAGAAACTGACATTTGGGGAAGGAGGTGTCTGTGATTCGGTTACAATCCTGAAACCGGAAGTCAACGTGGTGGACAATGGTAATCTCGCGAGACCTGAAATCTACTCGAGTAGGCGCGTGCCACAACTTCCACAAGAGTGCAGACCAAACTTTGGTTTCAATATCTTCATCCAATCCTAGAAGCCATCTAAATGTCATTGTAAATAAGACTCAGAGCTGGTTACAATCTAAATGTCTATTGAAAGCTTATCCCAGAATGGAACAGTAAATTGTGCTATATTGAGAATGTCGCCCAATAAATGCAAATGTACGTCTATCGATACCAATACGAGTCGTTAAAATGGAAACAAAGGACATCACTACAAGACATGATATCCCAATGCATTAAAATACAAGTAATTAATGTGTTATTATATATTATCATAATGCACCTCTCATAGTTATTATAGTATACATTTTGAAAATGTATATCATGTAAATTCAATTAACCCTCAAAGAATACAAAATTAGTTTTAATAAGAATACATTTATATAGCCTAGACTTTGCGACTTTAATAAACGAACGTTGAAAATATATAATACAAAATGAAAATGAAACGATGCGAAATAATTGACAGCTAGATTGCGTATCCAGTAATTACACACGTACTTTATTCGACCAGCTACTTATTCCCTCGTGTCCCACTATAGCCATCAATATTTAAATATTTTACTGAATTCTTTGTCCAGACAAATGGATGCTAGACTAGTGCATGACATTTTGCCACAATGGAATATGGTCACGAGCTACATTACATACTTCCAATCACATCGGGAAATTCAAATGTCAATTACTAGTATTAAATAAATCCGCATGCTCTCATTTATATTTATATGCATGTGTTTCGAAAAATACATACTTAACGGATTGTGTGAATGCAAGCATAAACTATCTTTTTTTTGTAACATTCACAAAAATAAATAAATTTGATTTATACCATAATAATCCATCAAGCATTCAATCGACACACCAGGATATCTTTTAGTGCAAAACTAATTCCCAAGGGCATTAACTCTACACCGCATTGTTCTCTGTGCAGTCCATCATACATTTCTTTCACGACTTGTATCCTCCTGATGACCTTACCAATAGCGCTGAGCATCATTGAAGTTCCAGACACCCCGTGGGGAAATCCCTGAACTTGAAAACCAGTGTAAAACGATCTATTGATTCTTAAACAAGATCGATTGGCTAATGTCTCGAAAATAAGTGGTCATGTTAAATAGGAATTTTATTCTGAGCTGGAGTTTTAATCATAACGTGAAACACAATGAACTCTGCAGGTCAAGGAAACTCACCATTGGTCACTATACAGACTTAATCATATATTCTAACGATTATTACTACATGGCAGATAATGCCCAAACTTAAAACACAACAAATGTAGATTCGACACAATACGTAGATCAGCTCAAGAAAATATGAAATACGTCTGACTCCTAAGTATGCGTAATAGTAGACACCCAGATAGTGATGGTGAATGAGATGTGGGTTGGGAATGGGTGGTATGTGGTTTCTGTGTAGTGGGTGAGTTAGTGGCCCATTGGTGGTCGAGCGGGTAGTGAGTGTATATCCAATACAATACGTCATGGTGAGAATATACATAATGTTATATGTTTCAAGATTATACCAGTTATTCCAATGACATGTAATTGGACAATATTATATGTAATGGACATATAAATGTGTTAACGGAAATAACATCAATATGTCTCTAAGAGTGTACCCACATAAATGTGCATAACTGTAACACCAGAAGACATACGTACATTCCAACACACACACACACACACACACACACACACACACACACACACACACACACACACACACACACAAACAGACACACACA
>JAVCKX010126953.1:0-10627 GCA_034780695.1 Lepetodrilus gordensis
TAGTAGTAGTAGTAGTAGTAGTAGTAGTAGTAGTAGTAGTAGTAGTAGTAGTAGTAGTAGTAGTAGTAGTAGTTTAATGTGACAAAATAGGTAAATCTAAATTGGACAAAATAGAAGACTTTAAACTTGTAGCAGCTTTTCCCCTTCAGGACTGAAACAACTCGTCAAGTTCCATCCAATATGAAAAAGGTTCAGCATCTTAGTCTGTGTCCATATTCTACAGCAACACCATCATTACCGCTTCATTCATCTGTTTATCAACCTTCTTGACATTTCTTTTCTATTTCTTTAATCCAATCTGCACCTTTAGCATGCATAAGTGACAATTTAGTGAAGTGAACACCCCCACTGTAACTCTCGATGTATGAAGTCATTGCCTAACATGATAGTCAGGGATAAAGCCTACAACTAAAGCAGCTCAATGCCCAATGATAGTCAGGGATAAAGCCTACAACTAAAGCAGCTCAATGCCCAATGCTTCCTTTGATTTGTTTTCTTAGAAAAAAAATGTGTGTGTAGGACAAAACTCTGACTTTACTGATCAGCCAGCTGATTGCCTTGCAGGGAGGTTTCTGTTGCAACTGGCAATCATGTTTACCTGTGTGGGAATATCAACAAGCGGATGATGTTATGTGTTCAAGACATGGCATGGTGTGATGTCATCCCCCCAAGATGTTACCGAGCTTCACAATTCACTGGTCATGTTTGCGAATTGTATATGGAAATAATTTACCATTTTTGTATTCATAGCTTATCCATGCATTAACAGAATAACCTTTTCATGTGAAATTTTTACTTAGACAAGAAACATATTCCCCAAGACCATCCGTTAACTTAATCCTCTCCATGCTGTAGGCAACACAGAGATGCCCTAAAGGGCAGTGCTTGTGTCTAATCCAGCAGGGAGAGGGTTAAAATGCCAGTCCCTGAAACGTTTATTCCCAAAGCAAAAAATAACAATTTCCATCCCAGATGTTCGGCAAAAGAAAACCCCTGCTTTTTATTCATCAGGAATCGAGTCGTGACATTATGGCATCAGTGTAGGGATACAAGCGAGAAGAGAATGCTAGGTATTTTGGTGGAAGTGGCTGATTCCTGGTAATCCACGGAGACATCACTACTAGTAGTGGGAGACCACCACCTGCAGTGATTATAGTATCAGAGTCCGGGGTGAAGCTTGTGACTCTACAATCATTCTGGCCCCATGCAGATGGCCCTCATTGTAATTAAAACCAAAGAAGATGGATGGTTAAGCCTTTGATTGTTACGCTGTGTAGCAATTGGTATTTGCATCCAAAGTAATTTGAAAATGTCTTTAGATCCTTTGAAAGGTTTGGTTGTTTTTTGGGGAATATTTTAGTTTGAAAGCTTCACCATTCTTTGGGATCTTAGATCCAATAAATCAATTATTCATGCATTAAAAGTTGAGAAATATTTGTGTATAAATACTTCAGGCGAAATCATTCTAAAACACTGCAAGTTTGCATGAAATATTTACTTTTTGATTGCGTGAGACATTCAGTTTCTCATTGATAAAAGTCAAAGTTCAAATCGTAACAAATAAAAAATATTTGAGAGATTGTCGTAATAGAAGAAAACCTGTCAATTATTGGTTGTATGGTAGCTATTGCGTGCATTATTGCGAAAATAGCAGAAATAATCTTTTTATAACAAAATGTATACACTTACTTTGTCATGATTAATACTTCACACCGGTGGTATGCGCAAAGCGCTGACATAAACAAAATGATGACTCGACTAACACCTAGGAAATATATATATAGCAACTGTCTTTTAACATATAAAACGTGGTCATACCTATCAACCATGGATTTAGTGTTTTACCACATTTTCTCATCAGTAATAGGTTGTGACATCAAATATAGCATAACCATAATAATGGTTAAATATGTCACCATAAGTGCATGGCCTTGATGTTATATAACTTATTGATTTCAATATAGTTATTTTTGACAGATAAATCACTATTCTATATCTAATATTAATATTATTGTAAACAAAATATTTTCTTAATTAATTTTTGGACTGTAAATATTCATGTTTATGTTTACTTGTTTTGGGTTGCTTTGTGCATTTGCTGTTTCCCAATAAACTAGATTAATGAAAAAAACATGTTACGGCCATACCGACTCATCATAGTTGAGATCTATAGAGCAGAGCACTGTATCCTTCAAAAAAGATATTACTCATATCATTGTCAATTAATTTGTCTGGTGAGCTCTGTTCCTAGATGAGATAATCCTCCAGTGACCAATTCTGAGAGTACTGACATGCCAGTTTTACCACCATCAACTTAATTATTCCAATTAACTCACGTTGTTCACGTCCATTCGAGCATACCTGTCTGCACAATTATGTTTGAGGAACAATTTCCTTCAGCTATTTAGAGCAATAGAAATGAGCCTTCTTCACAATGAAAATTAAACCTGCTGCAAAAATACCTTCAGGAAATAATTGAGGAACCGGTGGTTAGATGTACGCCTGATTGGTAGGGAGGTGTGTGTTTTTGGTCAGACCAGTCATAACAGTAAGTAGTGGCGGCTGCGTGGAGTTTGGCAGATAGTTTCAGCACCAGCCTAGTAGTTGTCATCAGCAGCATTGCCAGCACAAACTTCTGTCACTGAAACTTTGCCATGTTATCTTTCTAGCCTTTATCAAGGGCTATGTAGTATCTGAGTTTATATATTTTGTAGAAACTTCTCAATGTTCACTCGACATCTACTGAAAGATTTCAATTCTATTTAAGACAAGGAGGGATAATTTGGTATTTAACCTTCTCTCTGCTGAAGGCAACCAGAGATACCCTGACAAGGAGTGCCTGGGCTTAATCCAGCAGGGAGAGGGTTAAAGATGTGGTACTGGTACATGTATTTCAGAGCAGTTTCTATGAAATAAAAGAAGACTGAATAAAGGTCATTCTTGGTGAAAAATAAACTTATTAAAGGTTATAGTAGAGATTATATCCATAATTACTGTTAGTTATTTTCTTCAGAATCGTTATCTTAATAAGTTCAAATAAGTTAAATTAAATAGAACTGAATAGTTTTAATTTATCATGAACATCTTTGTATGAAGTAAATCAAGACGAGAGTAATTAAGAATCATCTAATGGAAAGTTGAATATGAACACTTGCTGAAGTTTGTCTAATACGAATATTATCCCTAAAACCAGGATATAGACAATATCCAAAGACACGAGGTTAATAACCTCTCTTTTTCTTAATTATTTGGTTATCCAATTTTATTCTCAAGATACTATAATTACTCATTTGACCAGAATATACTATAATTGTTCATTTGACATTTAAGAAACGCACTAGTCATCAACAGCGTTCTTTTGATATATACGCAATATCATGTCTCCCGTTGGGTGAGCTATGTGTATCGCAGTACTAGTTAGATTGAGAGATGATCTCTTTGAGTGGTAGTAGTAGACGACAAATGTCAGCTAAATATAATGAACAGCGATCCCTTATTGAACGAGAATGAGAGATTAAGTCTAGAAAGCTTCTCTTGTATGGAGGTTCATTTGGTCATGTACTTGCCACGCTATGGGAATAAAGAGTGTCTAGTTGGTCACATCTGGACTGAGACGCTTTGGAAATGACAGTTTATGTGGTTCTTAAAATACTGATGAGACAGGCAAATGGCCGTCATCAGTGTAAATAAGAAAGTCGACAGTTTAACATTGATCAGTTATAATAAGCGTTGGCCACAATTTTCCATAAAGTGTTAAAGCCAGATGCTGCAGGAAGATACTTCCATAAAGTCAGATTTGTTTGAATTTTGTAATAATTATGCAGTCTTTGCATCAAAGAAAAGAACTATTTTACTATCTCGGTCCTCCGTACGTTCACCTACAAGCGGACAGACATTAGTAGGGCTGGTCTCATTGATTTCCTTTCACACTTTCATCTGTGCACAAATATGACATTTTTTTTCTGTCTCTAACATTATTAAGAGTCGGGTTGTTAGTTTTGGATTTGAATATTTGGCATTATGGAAATGTCATTAAATGCTGACGAGTGGCACTCAAAGATAACTAACAACATTCCAGTTAGCCCAATTTGTTCTTGACCAATTTAAGCTTTCAGAATAAAGCTGCATCCCAGGCGTCTGACCTTAATGTGACCTTGGTTGATCTCGTACAGATGGACAAATACAAGGTGCTGAAATTGTCTGATCATTGGGAAGCTGTAGGTGGGGGGAAAATATGATATTGTAGGTCCACGCGAGTTGAAAGTGTTTTAAGATCTGCGGAAATAGCTTTAAACATGCAGCCTGGTTTTGATACTACGCTGTATCTGATGTGTAAGTGAATCATGATTGTAGTGCACTTAATCACATGAAATGAAATGCAAATGATTGGTTTCTATTTTGATACTTAATGATAATAACCACTAGGTGATCCATCAATTAGCCCAAATCAGCCAACTATAACAACATAACGAACCAGAAGTGGAAGGCCAAATCTTGTGCACATCGATTGTGAGGGCACAGCTATGGTAAATCACATTGACATATCCCAGTCATGCGAGAACCCGCTGCGCATCGGTAACCATCACCCTCAATCACTTTGGCTTGCTGTTGAGGGACATGCTTGAAATTATCGAGACATTTCTTATAGCCTAGGTGATGGATCTTAGCTTGATTCTACCCATCTCTTCAGAAGCTTGTCTCTCACGGCCCACAATTGTTTTGCGTTAACACTGGCAACAAACAAAGTTGCTTACACTGGATGTCCTCTTAGCACTTTGCCCTCGCTCAGGCCAGGCAAGTATGGTCCAAACCCTGCTCGTTCAGATGGATGTTCTTCATGCCTCACTTCCTTGTCCTATTACTCCAAGGTTCGTTGAAAGTGTTGTATGGACTATATTGTCAGGTTACCCTCCTTGTGGCACTGGTAGACCCAATTAGGAAAGATGCCTTTTCCCAATTGGAGTACCTTTCCGAAACCAGTGTCAGTTTGTGATGATGTAGAGGCTCTTGTAACCTTTAGTGCACTCTACAGGTTTGGTAGGACTACAGTCACACATGCTGAAATCTTCCTTGTTTATCCAACACTTTCATGGCCACTGTTCCTTTATAAGAAAGAAGACCACTGAGCACCAAAAGTTGAGCAGAAATACTTTCTATAAAAATGGACCTGTACTATTCCAAGCTGAAGTTAATAAATCTTCCATCCCCATCTCTCTGAAATATTATTGTTTCCTTGTAACGTAGTTTATAGCATTGCCAATGTTTTAAAGATGTCATTAACTCTAAGATTTGTGATAATTTGTTGAGATTTGAGCAAGAATGTCTTTCTGGCTCTGAACTATCTGGCCCTTGCTAGGATTCCCAGTTTTTTTCTTCTGTTCTGGTATAGACACCAGTGAAACTGCCTGTCAAGAGGTACCTGTTCAGCAAACTGGGTGTCCGTGTTGGCTCATCCGATAACAAGAGCTTTATAGGCTTAATGCCCAAAGGCTATCAAACTATTTCACAGACAAATGAGGTTGTTCTCAAAGAGGTGCTTCTATCCTATCCATTGTGACATCCTGTAATCTCTGATTTACTTGGTCTAGATTTCGAGAGAAGATTGTCTACTGAATGCATCCATTTACTTCTTCATGAACACATCAGCTTGGTGCATGCAACATTGAAATCCTCTCCTTTCTAATGGTAATTTGGCAACTTGGAAGAATACATTTACCTAAATTTGTGTTTACAGTTACACTTATAGAAGCTGTGTGACTGTGATCATCTGCAAAGTTCAATAACAGCAGTCAGTGCAATTAAAGATAGCTTTCCTAGCGGTTGGTCTTGTTGTATCTCATTATTAACATTATCTCATTATTTTACACATTTCTTGTTTAGCCTGAGTGCAGTTGTACCCAAATGTTGTTGGAGGTAAATGATGATAGACATTTCTTTAGATTGTGAACTTGATAAATATTGGTAGGGCTTTCCGCTAGACTTTGAGTTATCAGTAAAACAGTGCAGTCGATGGGGTTCAACAGTAAAACAGTGCACGGGATGATCATTGATTTCCTTATCAGTGTGTACTACAGTAGACTGGTTAGCAGATACTGATACCATACACCAAGCACCAAGTGGACTTCTACTCTTAATTATGATTTTGACAAAGATTTTCTCAATGATATGTGTCAGTAGTTCAATGTATGCACTATACTGACTTTCAGTTTAATTGAATTACCATCTATTTGTGAGCAGTTCTACAGTAATGTGGATGAGCACAAGCTCCAGGTCAGGTACTTGTGCCCACTTGTCCCACCTCATGTCCTGATGAGGTATCTCATGTCAATGGAACATTCTACAGAACCTGACATCAACAATGGCTCGGGATGTCTCAACAATGATTGGTCAAACATCGGTTTATCCAAGGACAGTGTAAAATCACCACAGATGATTGTATGCCTACTTTCTCAAAATCCTGAATCCTGTTTTAGCTTTAGCTTAAACCTTCATTTGAAACAACTGATCCTGTAATACATTTGCTTCAAGATGTGTAGCTTTGTGAATTAATTACATTGTACTAGTATTACAGTACAACTCCATATTCCACTCACTCAGTGTAAGTACAAAATCAACTTTGAAATGTTTTTACAGGAGAGTATATTACAGAAAATAAACTAAAGTAAAATTTGGGTAAGGATTTCTCATAAATGTAACTAATGAGGTAAAACATATCAGTACCTAATTTTTAAATCTGTCATGCAAAGTTCATTCACACACAAGACCGTAAGTCCCAGTCCTAGATGTGTTGCTATACTCAGCATCTTGTTCCTGGGGTTATGCTTAACTAGTTCTAGAAGTCACCTGGATTTTGTAAACCTAGCCCATGTCTAATCAAATCAAGAGTTCTGACCTGATTAACGCCAAGCCAGAAGGTTGAATACATGACAAGCAGACATGATGAATCTAGCGCAGACTTGCAGAGCAAACCTTTTTTTTTCAAAGCTGGATTCGTTTCAAATATCATTTATCACGATAGTAAAGCCTACAGCCAATCAGTAGGTTAGAAAAACCAAAACAGTGGAAAAGAGTACAGTTTGCATTCCTGTTTCAGCTACTTTTGTGAAAGTCGGGATGTGGAATGAGATAATCAGATGTCTATCTGGCTGTGTATCGAATCAGTATTACCCTGGTAGGATTTTACCCTGGGGTAATGAGCTTGAGGTAGTGTTCCACACTGGGTAAACAGACCCACCCACGCCTCCCCATTCTACCTCACACCTGCCGCGACAGCTCTACGGGGCACAGGGATCCAATCCACTATGTCTAGAATCTGCGGGAGAGCGGGCATGATAAGCCAGATCTCCATCACATATCCCTATCGTATCCCTCTTGTAACCCTCTCGTACAGGCACATGAAAGTCACATCTGATGATGGCCCTCTCATATCCCTATAATATCCCTCTCGTATCCCTCTTATTGTACAGTCACATGCAAGTCACATCTCATGATAGACCTCTCCCCATCATTAACCTCCCCTTACCTGCTGCTTGTTTGCCCATTATTTGACCACAATCGTCATCTTGTAGTAATCCCAAGTATTTTCTCAGGGTGCAGCCGATTTGTTTTT
Organism: Lepetodrilus gordensis; assembly: GCA_034780695.1. NCBI lineage: Eukaryota > Metazoa > Mollusca > Gastropoda > Lepetellida > Lepetodrilidae > Lepetodrilus > Lepetodrilus gordensis. Next base: position 7,610 of record JAVCKX010126953.1, read on the forward strand.
TTATGCATTGACTAGGGGTTGAAAGTTTGGAAGTTAATCGAATATGTTTGTCTGTGATTGTTGGGCTGACGGCAGGCAGCTCTCAGGGAGGGCTGGTTGAGTTTATAGCATATTGCACCTATGTCATTACTGCTAATGTCTGGCTCCATTTACACCCACTCTGTATTTTCACTGGCTAAGCCTTCTGCACTCTTGGTCATGGTAAAATCATTCAAAAAGCAAATCCATGTTTTACGTCATGCTGAGTTTATATACAGTTCATAACATAGAACTGGAAACCTAAGCAGAATAATAACACTTTTGGAAATAGGAAATTAATCCTTTTCCAAATGTCGTCCCTAAATGAGTCTTGTATTCAGTTGAAATGTCTTCATATACGTAAGCTATATAAATAGGTGCCAATCAATGTGGTAGTTTTGTGTATACTAGGTCTTTGTCAAATTTAATTTGACATTTTTTAACATCTTCAGTGTTTATAGGATACAGCATAATTTGTATACAATTATTTTTAAAACATTACCGGTAACATAATTTTGAAATTCAATTTGCACAAAATACATTATGTAAATTCCACAAGCAGAGAGAAGACTTGTAAACATACTTGTTATCTATTTGTTTGTGAAGAATATTGAATACATAACCAAAATACAGTAAAAATAATTCATTTATAAAAGTACAAGTTCTCAGCATTGCTGATTTACATAAGCTGGATGATGTGTCTCAATATACAAGAGGCTAATGATGAAAACTGGCCGTTTCTTGACATGACTAGTTTATAGAAGCTCAGCTTACCTTGGTGATATTACTCCATAGATGAATTACAAGTGGCATCTGCTTTGAATGTTCTCCACTCCAGGTATGCATTTGCAGATCATTTCCAGCTATATGTACCTAGTTCCCTCGGTGCCACCACACAGACAACCGTTGTCCGTGATGCTGGCAAATTAGAGGTCTACTGTGGAATCTAATGTCAAAGTTCTCGGTGGGAAGGCAATCGGGCAGACATTAAACATGATAGTTGTTACATACATCACATAATGAAACAGATCCCGTTGACTACTCTACATTACACCGACATATTCGTCATCTACCCAAGAAGGCTGTAATGTCTCAGAAGAGATATTATCAAGTTTGTTTGTCATTGTTTCTCCCTCATTTTTCTTTGTAATCATGCATGAAATCTATTGGCAATATGGTGTTTTCTTCAGCAATGATATATGAATATAATACATCCACATTTTGAGTCTCTTTCATAAAAATTGTGTTATTTTGTAATGACACTGTATTTTTTAAACCAGTAATGATTGGTGGGTTTTACATAGGGTCTATTGGAATAGATACCTTTTTGTCATTAATTATTTATTCGTGACATCTTTGTTAATATAGTCTATAGAAATACTGTTATAAAAGTTTCCTTTTTATATATATTATTGAAGGTAAGTTATATTCTTGAAATAGTACAGACATGCTTTCTTAGGTCACAAAAGAATGACTGGGTGACAATGCAGAGTTAATGTAATTTGCTATGTCATCGTTATTTGACGGATATTTCACAAGGTTGTCAATACCATCACCTTTTCCTGATTGTTTTCCAGAATAGTCATGTCACTATTTGAAGATTTGAAGATTATTTCACAGTGATGTCAGCATTATCTACTTTCAAAGATGTCATCGCCTATGGGTGAAATATTCCAGCCGCCAATGTAAAACATTAATTCAAGCAAACCTTTCAAAGATTGTTTTCTTATTTTATGAATTTCTTTTTAACACTGTTTGATGATTATTTCACAGTGTTGCCAAGTCAAGTTACTTCACAGAGTAGTCATGCCACTGCCAGTATTATATAATTATTTCAGATGGGTGTCAGTATTATCCTCTTTCAAAGATTGTTTCATGAGTCCTTTTTCACAGGGTTGCCGTGTCAATATTTAATTATTACTTCAGTGTCATCATGTCAGTGATGTGAGGGTTAATTCAACGTGTCATAATGTCACTATTTAAAGATTTATTTGTACAGTTTACACTACCACTGTCTTGTATATGTAAAAAACGGCTGTTATGACATGTTGATCCAATGAATTTTTGTGTGTGACAAATTTGTCCATAATCATGCATATTTCTTGTTATGGGAATAATTGGAAAGTGAATGTTTGATCCATTCCTGGAAACCTACATACCGTCACAGTATATAACACAAACCAATGAAGGCAAGAACAGCAGGTGGTTATCCATGGGAAATAGGTTGGCTATTATGAGCATTACATACAATTACAAGATCTAATAGCAATAATATACCCACCGGTACACAATATAGGTCAATTTGAGAACAAGTAATCTAGATCCAGAAACACATAGACTATTTTGGTATATACATAGGCCAGATGGAAATATATCATTGTTATTATGCCCAATGAAGACAGCTAATTATTCAAGCTATTGTTTCTTAAGTAAAGGTTATCATCACCATTTCATATCTGACCACATCGGGCGCCATTGTCTTCCAACTCTGTGTGTGCTGATTAACCATGTAATGCACAGATTAATGACCTGATGAAAGCAAATTGATATCAAGTAATAGTAGCGTAGACAGAGCATCTAGTTAATAACAAGACAGATATGTGTATATGTATATTATACGACCAATGCTATATATAGGATCTTGCACTACCAGTATGTTGTCTTGGGCAAGCGTCATCTTTGTGGTTACATTTTTCATATAGCATGCAGTTAATCAAGTGATGTCTTCATTTTATCAATTCACAGGCAGTAATTATGTGACAGTTATCGTTATTGAGGCTTAGACTTACAAATGTGTTTTTTTAATGAACTTCAATAACTTTTTTCATTAAAAAAATACTAACCCAAATCATGTCAAACAATTAAACAGTATATATATAGAGGATCTAACATGAGTGGTCATTCAATAATGAATTTATTAAAAGAGTTGGTGAAACTGATATTGTGCGAGGCTTTGCCGAGCACAATATCAGTTTTACCGACGAGTTTAATAAATTCAGT
>JAVCKX010126964.1:0-10626 GCA_034780695.1 Lepetodrilus gordensis
TGGATCCGCCCCTGGGACAGTGTATTGACTTGTGTATGCATAACGCCACCAGATACGGTATACTAGTAAATGTAATGTCTTTCAAACGGCTCACCCAAACTGTATATTTTACTGACGCTTCATAAACGTTCTGGTTTAGTATCTCACCCAACGATGCATGTCCAGTGTTGCCTCGTTACAGTACCAAGTTATACTTATAAATAAATGGTATATTTTGCACGTGAAGAAAATTCGTAATTGGTCTAAATTCACATATTTAACAAGTTTCCAGAAGGCGTTCAAAATACAGTAAGGAGTAAATTAATAAATGCCCGAAGCTGCAGTAAAATGATCACGCTGATCGTCATACTAGACAATGGAAGCTAAATTATGTCTTTTTTTTCGTTATTTGACAAAACTTTGGTGAATTTTATACTTCAGTTTCTATTACTTGTGACAATATTTTGGGTAGATCTATGTTATACATTTAAATAAGGAGATCTTAACAAAAAACAACAACCAAGTATTAGTATAACAGCATTGCCATTTTTTGTATACGAGTGAGCAAGTTCCTAATGCCACTTTATGATCTGGTGGGGTTTATGATGAGAGCGTAACTGTAAGTGCTACGGCAAAAATCGATATTTTATTAGCATTAAAAATAGTCACATACGCACGCATGAATTTTGTCTAGTTTTGTTTTAATTCTTATTGATATTTCGTGTTCATTGGATTTGGAAAGTAAAACAAGATTTATGCAGAACATGACATATGTGCACATTATACATATTTCGTTTTGTATAATTAATTGAATTATTAAACTCGTTATTAGTCTAGTGTTTCTATTAATTATGAAATGTATTTATTAATATTTTAAATTATTGTTTCCAGTTAGATTAGTAACATTACCGTCCAAATATTTGAGGTTGTGTTATTCGTTATCAATTGATATTGTTCATTCAAGTATATCCCTAATCATCTGCATATCTTTTATCCACTTCGGAAAACTAAAATTCACCCAATTTCATCCCACTAAAAATACATCTCAATTCAATATTCCCTATGATAAACTATACAAGAGAGTTGATTGAGAATATTATCCAGTTGCATACTACAAAATAGTAAATATTATCCATACCAACATCTCAAATATTGCAAGTACAAAACATATCTTGGTAATGAATAAACTAGGACCTTCGTGTATTTTTCATATAAACAATATCCGCTAAGGAAGATTTCGCTTTTACGAACTCCTTTATTTATACCGTACTAATTATAAATACATTATTAAAACGTATAAACATACTCTTATTCTAATTCTAATTCTAATAATAATAAAAATAATATTAATAATATATAATAATAAGCTCATTTATATTTCGCCAAATCCATGCTTCTGAAGCTTCCGGTCAATGGATCAATGTGCACTCATTTCACCTTCTCAACTCCCTGGGGAGTATACAACCCAAGCTGCCAGTTAAGGCGCTAGAAGGATTCACATTCACAATTCCATCTCTTCCCACCGGCTACTCTGGTACCCATTCACAGCTGGGTGGACTGGAGCAGTGTGGATCTAAGAACTTTGCTCAAGAGTGCTACATGCTAGGCTCGAACCCGGGACCTCCGGTTTATAAGGCAGACTCGATACCTCTAGACCGCCTTACGTATCGTCAAGAAGAATTTCAACTGTAGGCCTACATATAATTACGAAATCCTTCATTTGGACCGTGCGTTTCTGAAGTCCTTCTCTGTTTTTGCGCTGAATGGATAAGAGCAAAACTAAGCATTACACATCTTCTTAAATATTTAAAACAACTTATTAGGTGAATTGGATGAGGTTGGTCATCCTATTTATTACAGAACAAGGCATCCCTTCCACAAGCTCTTGTATCAACTAGTACAAGATGATGACATTCTCTTAACCCTCTCCCTGCTGGATAAGACGCAGGCACTGCTCTTTGGGGCATCTCCGATTGCCTCCAGCATGGAGAGGGTTAAATGTTATCGTGTACTAGTATATGACCGAGCATGCTTACCAGAGGATGATCTTATAGTAGTTAAAATTAGCGCTGTACTGTAGGAACGTATCATCCTTGCATTTCAGTGTATATAGGATTGCACTGACATTTTGGATGATGGCAAACATGCTACATTTCAACGCCAAGGAGACAGGGGTTGGTGATTTTGAAATTCTGAAAATCTGAACATCTAGTCTCCATCACGCAAGCGTCCTCGTAATTTAACTAATATAATACCTGTTCAGTGCAAAACTATATATAGGGGTAGACCGTACTCTATCCATACTATAATTGTTAAAAGTTGGTATTTACTGATGCACAGTACCCAATAGTTATAAAAAATATTAATGTTTTATATGAATATAGGGAACGTTGTGTTATGTCCCCTTGCATTAACATAATGAAGCAAATAACAATACGACCATATTCAGGTTGTCTATCAGTAGACTACAGGGGGTTACAGTGGATATTTGTCTACCAAACAGCGGTGGAAAGGTTTTTGGAAGTACAAACATGATTTTATGTATGTCAAGTGAATGTATTTTGCAGTTGTTGCTAGAACTAGTCCAAAACAACGATAAATATATGTGATATTATGCCTTTAATTATTGTATTTGGGTATTTCTTTCATATTAATTAATAAAAGAAGTGACTGGTACTAAATTGCATCTGTACGCTCATGCCTGACGGGTAAGAGCAAGTACAATGCATTCCTTTGACCAGTCGACGGTCTGACATGCATAGCCCGCAGTTCCAACGAAGTCTAGTCCCAGGTTTGTGTCAGAATTTATTTATAAATGTATTTATAATAACATATCATTATTAGCACATACATAGAACTGGTATCAGAACGTATACTGTCTCATTTTGTCTTGTGACATTAACTTATCTATGATTTATATTGCTCCTATACTGTATTGGGTTTAAAAAAATAATAAAGATTACTAAATATTTTAGATGTATCTATATCTCTAAGCACTTCGAATTCTTACCAAGAACTGAGGGAACTGAGGTTTAAAATATGTGAGCCACCACAGACAAACATATTATTTTGTTAAACAAGTCGTAATCCGAAAAGCAAATTGTTTGCTCATTTTAAAATAAATCGTATATGATATCAATATCCTCTCATAAACATATCTGTGGGTTATTCTTTACAGTTCAAATTTGCAGGGTTTTTAATGTGGTTTGAAATAAAGACATATTGAGCTCTAGCAAGACTAGCATCAATGGGAAATCACATAAAATGTAATGCAATATCTCTTATTTGAAGTCATAATCAGGAAATCTGTCTTGACTGTCTGTCTGCATCTGTCAAGACATTACTTATTGAATAGCTCTGTTTTGACTCCAACTATAGGAGCGCCTTCTTCATTGACGGAGTCTATGCGCCATCAAAAGGTCGCGGGGAGTATAAATGTTTGGACAGTCCTAATCAGAAACGCAAACACCGCGAGCAGGTCGGACCTCACGTCATAGTAAAAGTGGTGAAAGTAACAAGAAAACAGGACATTTATTGAATACGAACTGTGTGTACCTGATTAATAGTGGAAGCGAACACTATGACAGATTGACCCTCCCTTAAATGAGGTATCCCTCATTTGTCTTCTTGTTGGTTCTGGGGCCGGTGACAAGACGACAAACGTCAACGAACAATGGCAGATCGGCGTCGCAGAATCTCAATTCATTTCCCGGCACTGAGCAAAGATCCCGCGTATTATAATCGGCGTAATCGAGCTGCTCATTGGGCCGATGTCAAAGAATATGACCCAATTCATCCATCATGAGATCCACTAAATCAGCCGGACAACAAAAGGCGCGGCCACCAGAGAGACTGTATAGTACTAGATCACGTCGTTAGGCAGCAAGACAGGTCTGTTGTTTGTGGGTGGTGGCCCATAGCAAGCAACGCCCGGACAGTGCTAGGATAGAGAACAGAACCATTGCCAGAACACTTTCAGTATTATCTTGTTTTGTTGCTATAATTACAGGCAATATGCCATGGCAACGTTTAGTGGATTAAATAGTTATTTTTTGAATTAGGTATAAAGCAAGGTTCTGTTCTTTGTTCAGCTCTTTTATATATTTCTTCTAAAATGTATCTATTGAGAAATATTGATACACTGCATACACTGTATCAAATCACGGTATCATGTAATATTTTAAGCATTTCTGTAAAGTTTTAGTTGATTAAATATTATTTTAAAACTAATGGTCATACTGAGCTAGAATTAGCGCAACGCAATGAAAAACTGAATGTTCCGATTTGTTATCTAACCAAAAGATCAAAATATTAATTCTTGATTGGAAACAGAATTATTTACTGGGAATATTTGGATTTATACTTGACCTGGTCAGGAGTCTTAAGGTAAGCCATTGTTTTAAGGTTTTCCATCTACCCCAAGCAGAGCGTCACGATATCCCTGTTCGAAAACACCGCAAGATCCACTCACTAATCGCTATCGTACCAGCTTCCCCGTTCCACAGAACTAAAGTCGTAACTTATGTACGTTAGCAAAGGAGTTGCTACTCTCGTAGCGCTACGATCGTTCTGTGGAACGGGCCTCTGTCTGTACGCCAAGTATACAACTATCGACACTCAAGTACAAATACTTATTGCCAAACATCGACACCCGAATACGGACTGAAGCTGCTGTAGAGGTATGGACAGTCGTGTATACATTTTAACACTCTGGTATTAATATGGACACTCCAGTTACAAGTATCGGCACTCCAGTACAAGATAAGGATCGTCTCTCCTGAAGGATATCCTTTGATCGAATAAACTCTTTAATATAATACTATAGAATCGTACACACTTAATATTGTCATATAAAAAACGGCGAAAAGAACATTGGCTAAATCGTTGACAAGGTGGATGAAACGTAGACAATAACTAATATGTCAAAACGTTTACTCCAATTGGATAAATCATATAATACTTTTGCTGAAACAGAGGCAGTCGATTTGGCGGAAACGTACGTGAAAGATAGCTTTAAATTGTTTTTGTGTTTTTAAAATTTAGGGCTCAGAACAATTAAAGCTACACTTGATTGTAAATCAACCTTTATGGAACCGCTACAAATCTGGTAGCATGCTCCACATTTATGGCTACACTAGTTTTCTAAGTCTAATCAGATTCCCAAGTAATGTTTCATACAGTGGACTTGGAGTGGGCAACGTAGTCCTGGGTATCGACTCGCAAAGCTCTGTTACCCACTACGAGACCACAGAGCTCTCGTAATTGCCTGGGTACCGTTTCACAGAGCTCTCTTAGCAGCTAAGAGACCATACCACTCTCTTTGCCGATAGCTAATACATTGCTAAGAGAGTGCTATGGTCTCTTAGCAGCTAATAGAGCTCTGTGAAAAGTTACCCTGATCCCCGTGTATTAGAGATGGCTCCGAGAGATCGTGCGGTCTCGTAGTGTAGATATGAGATCTTCGAGCAACGATACCCAGATCTGATTGAATTACAAATGGGCGATAGCTCTTTTACGTCCAGTGCACTTCCCTGCAATAGTGTAAAGGATCTAAACAGGCATCAAGTTTCACCCACCAACCACAGCCTCATCCATGTTGTAAAGCTCATTAACATTGATACCAGATCCTCTCCCACTTACTACTGACAGTCTGTTAACCACTCGTGCTGTTATTGCTGCGCCATTACCCGCCGCCATTAGGCTACTCTAAACCGAGTATGCCCAAGGGTTCCCCGCACGACAGGTTATGCTTCCTGTGCCAGCGACACCAATGCTGGAACTGTCATTGGTTTGGACGACCTCCTCCTGTATCAGGAAGCTGTTGAGTAAATCGTAACCCGAGGCTTGGAGAGTTCAGCATGATGATCATTCAGGGGGTGCGTTCAATGACACAAGCGCTTGCCAACGGCTTGTGCATAAGCGGCTTCCTAAACTAGTAGCCAATGTCTCAAGAGTCGTATGAAACCGTACACGGGACAGGGAACCAGTTTAGCTAAGCGGCTCTCCTATAATACGAAGCGACGTAACTACTAACTTCTACACCTAGGTGCGTAACTCTAAAGGCAATCGTAACTCCAACATTGAACATTGGCTCCACCATTGCTAAGGCAGCTTTGGAGCGTATTCGTTTCAATCATTCGACCAACCCTATGGTAACGGTCGCGTGATCAAATTAGTCAATGAGGGTTTTCGCATCATCATGAGTCTTTGGTCATTGGCTAATTTCATCACTCGACCGCCAACCTAGGCTAGGTCGAATGCTTGAATCGAATACGCTCTTGGAGTCACCCAGCTTCGTACAGAAGGGTCCTGCTACCATAGTGTATTGCCCTCCGCAGTTGCATTCATTCTCTCCGTACGGATCTGCTAATCACCCGCATCAAAACTACACTCGGCTCCCATCAACTCGGACATTTGGGGCAAATGAAAAAGCATTGTGGCAATACGGATTGAATCACGAGTGTGTAAAGCCCAATGTGTGGACAGTCATGGAAAGTAATGAGACTGATCTTAGATTACTTAAATGTGTAACTGATTTGTTGCCGCGCACTCGTCCCGGCATCAATCTTCATTACGTTTTTCAATACCGAGTCTATTTCTCTGCGTTCCAGTCTTCAGTAGTGCCATTTACTCCCAGTGCTATTTGATCTTAACCAATTACGTCTTATTGCGCTGCCCGCTCCACGGATGACTGGTCCTGACGGTTCTACAGAGACGAAACAGCTTGTGCTAATTGTTTGAAAGCATTGTGGCGATGTGATGATGCCAGGGCTCTCGTAGCTCGCCGCTCTGGCCATCTTTCTCAGTTGTATCTCATTTGGAAATAATCATCCAATTGAACTCGGCACAGTCCGGTCACAGGCCGTTCGTGGGAGACAATAATAATCCGGACAGAGATGACAACTCGGTGAGCGGCGCGCGCACACTCGTACATATAAACTAGGTGATTGTGGAGAGCTATGCATTAGAAACGGAGTGGGCATTTCCATAAATGTCATTTATAGTGAAACGAATCTGGTTGGGTTTCCGTTTTTTCTTTCTATTTTTCCCCCCCGTTGATCACTGAATATTATTCCTGTAGTTAACGGACTCTTATGCTGTGACATTACTTTAAGAATTGAAAAGAAAAGTGCTAAAGAAATCAGTGTGATTTTTGACGTTGACATTTCATTGACGTATGCACAATAAAATACATATCAACTAGGCTACATATTATGAATACCAATTTCTATTTTCTTTATTTTTTTGGACGGTCGCATTTGGTAAATGACATCCAAAGAGTACATGAACTTGTATTCTATTCCTCCAAACGAATATTTTCTTACTGTACGAACTTTCTTTTGTTCAAGAACTGGATATCGTTTCGAGAAGCTCTCATATCCACTACGAGACCATAAGGACACTCGTAAGTGCACGATTCCCGTGTATTAGAGATTGCTACGAGAGTGCTTATGGTCTCGTAGTACTAATAGATATGAGAGCTGTGATAAACGATACCCTGGAAATTATGTTCGAATTATAAAGTTTTAACAAACTTGAACAACTTGAACGATGCCAAGTATCATACTTAAATAAAAAATTGTAACTGCAAATCAGATTATCAACCCAATCCTGCGAAACGACAATCACAAAGACCAATTAACATATCTGTAGGATTTGCCAAGAAGCACTCAAACAAGCTTCCATATTTGCCTTCACTGATCCAGATAAATGATAAAAGCCTGTTGATCCCATCCCTAGATTAAGTCTACTATACCCCAACTCTCATCGTGTTGATATTACAGGTAAATTATCCAAAAGTCTCGTCTCTACTCCATTTGCGACATGCTTCTGAAAAAAGCATTTAAATTGACATCATTGTTTCTGAACAGAAACGGGCAATTGCGAACGACTGCAAAGAAATAATGGTTTGATAATGTGAAGAAACACGGTGTTGGTCACGTAGTGATATTTACCGGGGAGTTTGCACGCGAGGAAATATCCCCAGCGACACAGCGAGTGGGTAAACAGCGGAAGAAGTCGTGATAAACGTGGATATAAGCCAAATGGATTCTGCAAACCTCATATTCGATTGGCCCCGCAAAACAGTAGGATTGCAAATGGCGCTGTTTCCGGTTTGACGATGGATCGGAACCTCGCTTGATCATATCATATTTTCAAAGCTTTTAAATTTGCTCTGTATCAGATATGTCAACATGGAGCTGTACGGACAGACCGTGGACAGAGCGTCAACTAGGAAAGTGATACGGCGATTACTGAGTCGATAAAAAGGACTTCACCTGCAATCAGTGTTTCGTGTTAAAAAGTTGAATTGGGCCAAAGTCACGCGACAAACTAGATGTTTCTTATCAACAAGTTTGCTTTATATTTAGTTTTATAATTACTAGCTGGTAGCGTATTTACTTTAATAGCATAATACTTGACAATAGCCTACTACTCGACTGAAATATATGAGCAGCACTTGTGGACAGACAGTTGGTTATTAAATGGATTTCTTAAAACCCGCCTTACAAAATCATGCTCACAAGGTTATTGAGCCAGTAACCAATGATGTAGATCTTCCCCATGTCTGTACAGGACCGACAAGACAATGCTTTATGATGGGAAGATTATTTTTCCAAGACAAATCACAGAGGTATTCGTAAAGATCATCTTGCCTAACTCGACAGACTCGTACGGTACGGAGTCGGCGTACCTCGAAGTTGTACCCTTCCCTGGGGGAGATGCCTAAAGGCGTATGTATACACGTTCGTCATGCCTACAAAGAAACGTATACATACATGAACTACAGGGCTACACGATACATCACAGACAATTCTCAAGCACAACCAAGAGAACAAGCAGATATATTCAGAAGACAGTCGTCTTTGAGACGTCCCGAATACAATCGCGAACGCAAACCCCACAGAACACAGTACAGTATACAACCATTGAAGCATAATAAATAAGATTATTGTTCACGAATCTCTCTATATCTTCTATTATCTTTAAGTGGTCGCCTAATGAATGCTTTAAAGTGGATCTGACGCATTTTGACAACTTCACTCTTCATACTGGTTAATGCTGCGACTGCTTACTGCGCCATTGTATACCCCGTCTCGTCCATACATCGAAATACTATCGAACATCCGTCGGCAGTCGTTGCTAATGCGCCGGAGTTACTCTTAAAACGAGGAAATAACACACAGGTAATTTTCTCTCAGAATTCCGGGTCTTTAGTTCTTACATATGTCGCGTGCGTCCTTACAATATTCCCGATTGGCCCGAGTTAGTTTCCCAGTAGGAAGACAATACGTTCTTGGTTTACGCTATTCTGTCTGGGATGGTTGTCGGTCCATTGTCAATATTGTTGCAATTAGGTCCCGAGTACGAAGCACTTGTTCATGAAAACATCATTCCATTAGTGTTATATTCCGTTAAACATTAAGTGTTTAAAGGCCAGCGTATAAAATGAATCTCAAAGAATCAGTTCTGATGACGGAACGTTTTAATACAGAGTGTATAATTATCGATCAATGACCCGGACAACAACCGCGAACTCAAAACAAATCGACGAGAGGTGGAGAAAAAAAATCTCGAGAACATCTCGTTGGGGAATTTAGAGGTGCATGTGTATACTAGTAAATTGTTAGCAATAGCTATTACGACAATTGGTCCGATTTTTGGCAACCGCTTCATTCAAAATGACATGTTTAAACATACCTCCTCTGGTCCCGAAGAAGTTGGAGTGGTTCTAGAGTCGTCTCGGCGCCGGAACTCCTCGGAGACTTACGGCGGGAACGACGCGTGACAGGATGAGGGTTTGTGGGGTCAGGGGTCATGATATATACAAACATTATAACATACCACATACACTGCTGTCTAAACAATATCACCCCGGCAGATGATCGCTGGTATTGTGTAAGTAGGAAGTGGGCGAGATAGAATACCGTATACCCATTAGGACTGGCATCAGACACCGTTAAACATGCATATACTCCACAGTCGGAACAGTTCTACATAGCTAGTCACTGAAAATGTAAATTCTGCATCATTCGCCAAAGCTCACCTAAGCTTCCTAAAATATAGAATCTGCAAACTGTAGGGTGTAAAACAAGTTTCAAAATTCTCTTTTTTTCGAAGGTGGGCCCGTATTCTCGAAAAAACATTTGCTATGAACTTCTTAGTGAGAAAATGAACATAAGAAGAAAACCAGTTAGGCATATACTTAGTAAGTTTTACTCGAGAATACAGGCCCTGATCTATAGTGAAGGATAGTCCATAAGTTATATTTTAATTAATTAATTCTACGTAATACTCATGCTGTTCGATATCTAGTGAACTTAACCAGCTCTTTCAAATCGTTCATACCGGTACTTTAGTTAATTACCATAAATGACGGTCATCTCTTAAGTATATAACACAATTTACATATTACATTACTATTAAATTTAGGAGGAAAATACAATGCTGATAAATAAATACAAAATAAAATAATAATAATAAAAATAGTATTGTTAATTTATCTATGTATACATCTTTCTCTCTCACCCTCTCTTTCTTGCTCTCACAGGCTCTCTCGCTCTCTCTTTTCTCTCTCTCTCTCTCTCTCTCTCTCTCTCTCTCTCTCTCTCACACACACACACACACACACACACACACAAACAC
>JAVCKX010126975.1:0-13131 GCA_034780695.1 Lepetodrilus gordensis
ATTAGTATTACAAATATCAGTGTAAGCTTCTTAGGGAGTAAGGCCTAGTATATTCCTATATTTCTATCTCATACTACATGTATTTCAAAATATGGATATTTATCGGTAATTCATCGATATTGAGCTGATGATTATCGAGCTTTCTCTGTATCGATAACCTGTCCTAATTAACACACATTTATCTACAAGGCAAGTAGTTTGATTTCCCAACTGGCCACAAAATAAAACAAAATAGGCAGGTGGTAGCCACAGATCCAAAGTTTTTTACCTTCTCCCTGCTGAATTCTTCTATTGTGCATGCGTTTTGGGCATATAGATATGCCTGCAGCAGTGAAGAGGTTAAACCAGCCTGGGGACTCAGTAACAATGGCTGTTTTCCGAAAGGATCGTGATAGGATTCAATATTTCCTATTGCTGCATAACTGCAACGTGCACTTTATTACTATCATCCTCTATCCGTACAGTACCAACTCACTGCTGATCAAAGGTTTATAGGTTGCAGCAAGCAGTCGTATGATGGAACTAATCTTGAAAGCTGCTCTAGACTCCAAATAAATAGGCATTGAAAGTAGCAACAGTTTACCAGATTCATTAGTTTGATGTAATATCACTGGGTCCCAAAATTTATGAAATCTTGTGTACAGACTCTACTCTACTCATCCTCAACAAGGTTTTCTTCATAAATCTCCATTTAAAACATATACAATTTAAGCTGAGCATCAAATCTTTCTCAAAAGGTTTTGTGATCTCGGTCATCACGTACAGTATGGGTGAAAGATTCCCGCTGTGACGTAAAACAATAATACACTCACTTTGTGATCTTAGCACCTAAATGTTACATATTTTGACCAATTGATTTTATTAATTTACCTAAGATCAAACTTTAGAAACTGTTTCAATATTAAGTTTCTCCACAATTTCTGTGCACTGGCAATATACTATTATTTTGTCTTTCTATTTTGTTTATTTGGACAAATGATTAGATGTAATATCAGCGACTGGAAACTGGTGTAATAATATAAGTTGTCAACTCGTCATGAGGGGTATATGGAATGATGTACCCCGCTTGAGAGCTCTTGTACCCCGAGCCGTCAGGACGAGTTGACAACAAATTTATCCTACCGTCATGTTACTGTACGTGAACATGTCTAAATTCAATCAAAACATTCGTCTGCCTGAAATATTCGTAAGCCATTTTGGCCGTACTTGATCACTGTGGCGTCATATATCATTGTGATGTCACAGCGCTTGCCCTTGACTCCTATGTAAAGATAGTATGCCGTTGTCATAGCAGCGGATAATAAGTGAATTATTTGTAAACCTCCCAGGCGGGGTATATGGAAAATTGTACTATCTGTAAAAACAGAAGGAACTTACATGAAAGGTAGGATAATTAAGCATTACAATCTATGAAGAACACATCAAGATTATGTATTCCAAATTCCTATATATTTTAATATATTTTATGACCTTTTAAAGTAAAATAGCAGCTGATCATAGATATGTTGGTCTGAGTCACTCAGCAGCTCAATGACATTTTCCCATGAAATGCAATGCCTGCATATGTCACCCTTTCTTCAAGTAAACGACCCCTAGAATGTAGCATAGAGCGTCAGTAATTATGCAAGACTTATACTGATAATATTAAATGTAATTTCATACTAAATTTAGTTTTGGGGGTGATGAGTCACATTGACATCCTAATATGTAAGACTAGGGCAATCTATTATACTTTTTTTTCTATTTAGTTATTATGATTACCGGTAATGTAATTTTAGTATTCCACTCAATTATTCTACAGAAATGAGATACAGTATAGTTATTTTTTATTTTATTGTTTTTAATTTTATTGTTCATTTTGCTATTTATTTTTTTTAAAGCGATGTCCACAGATTCTTGAAATTAATTTTTTGATGAAAATAGAAATGACACTCGTTGCAATTCTTGACACAGTAGCCACTCCAGACATCACTTTGTTTATGTTTACATGACCCCTGACCCTTGACTCCGATGACATCATGTTTGACTCCCATACCTGCCAGGTGTGCAGGCAGTGTGACCCAGTCGGTGTTCTGACAACGTGGCTGAGCGGTCCTCTCTCTCCAGTCTCAACCATACCCAGAGACAGTTCACTGCCTTCACACTTCACCTCCACCGCAGATGTTTACTGTTATATAACCACGCTGTCCATTATCCGCTGATTTGTCGCGGCGACAGCCCTTTTTCTGGATGTATACCAAAACCAATCCATGAAAGTTTTATCAGCAATGTGATTTTGTGATTGACAGGCTGATGGTTGAGGTTATAAATAACTGTACTTTGTGGCTATGTGTGTGAGTGTGCAATACCAGGTGTGGCTGAGGCTGTGATAGAAGCCTCCAAGCAGTGTCACGATTGATTGAGCTGCGTTAACCGGGCTCGTTTTATGGATTCATTCCGTTTCGTCGTCGTTGTGGCTGAGTTTCATCAAGAGATATTCCAAAGGATATTGTGACCGGCTATTGTGTTTTCGTTGTATGGGATTGTGTTTCCAGGGACAACAGTTAGTTCTGCGTAACAAGTGTTGGTGTGTGTTAACTTTACCCTTGGATGCCCATACACCTGTAGGATTGTAGACAATATGGAAGCATTTGTAGGCTCAGAATTCCATACCTCCATTCTGTGCATAGCTAAATATGTCTAGTGTCCAGGCACACTATGCCTAGAATTATAGCATCTGTTATTGAGAATAATGTCATTTGACATCATCTATATATTATACACTAGCTTGTATTCAGTTTAACAAAATATATATTTATAATTATTTTATTTATCTATTTATTTTTTTCATATTAATTTACCCTTTCACATTTTCATATAGATTTACTTTTACAATAATATATTTTTATATCAAAACATAGTTTATCACATTTCTTTGTGGAAATTGTGTTTGTTTAATTTCTAAGTTATTCATTATCAAAAGAAGTATTTATGCAATTAGTATTAAAATCAATTTGAAAACTTTAAAGCACTGTGATACACACACTATGCAATATACATCGTATCCGCAAGTAAGATTTTTATAAATTTGAACCAATGAGTGATACAAAAACTAGCGAGACTGTAACTATGGTATCTGGGAGTGGTGCTAAGGAGGAAGTAGCAGAGGAAGAAGAAGAAGAGGAGGAGTACCGCCCTGTAATTAGTTCTGACAAAAACTATCTCAAGTTCCTCCAGCTAGTGCACTCGGACTCCTTGTTGGACGAGGATTACGAGTCTGAGTTGCGTACAAATGGTCTCGGTGAGGGCAGTACTCTTAGTGTTTGTAGCTTTTACTTTTTACTGGGATGTTCCAATAGTGTTTGAGAGAAAATTCATTCCAAACTTTGCTTTGGTGAGGGTAGTAGTGTTTGTAGCTTATTTAGTGGGAAATTTGAATACTCTTTCAGGAAAATAAATTCCAAACTTCAAAAATGTGCAGTTTCAATGTTTATGGGTTTGGGAATATGGTAACCATTCAAATCTTGTTATGTGATATCAACATGCCTAGACAATGACACATACCTAGTCCTTGTCAAAAACATTTCATGGCAATTTATTCGAGATTTCATGATTTCTTAAAAAAAATATATATATTTTTTAAATATTTTTAATTCATTAAAATCGTTAACAAATAAAAAATATCATGAAACGTCTTTAACAAAGACTAGCGGAGGCAGTAATATTTTTGCTTTTGTTTGGATCATTATAACTGCTAAAGTACTTATATATAGAGCCTAACTATGAGACTACGCACATGACTTGCCAGATGATGATTGGCCATATCATTATTACACTAATAGATTGGATGTCATGTGCATGAAGGTATGTTGAGATCATATAATAAGATTTGAACAGTTAGCATATTCCAAAACTCATAAGCATCTAAAATCAGCATATTTCTATTTTATGACAATAAATCATTTTAAATGAAGAAAATTAGTATATTGTCAAAGCTGTAATCGATATTTTCTCATATTATTTGATGATCTAAATAGGCATTTATCATGTTTTCAATATTGGTGTCAGGTTTTGTTGGCAGGTGTAATCTTATCAGATAGGCAAACAAGCAAGCGATGAGTCACAGGTGTAAACAATACAGCAGATAATTTGGTCAGTCTCTCTGAAGCTATATCCAGTTACTGTTTTAACAAATATTGTGGTTATCTAAAGTTTGCGTCCTGATGGTTAGAAATTGTGGTTGCCCCTAGGGCGTTGCAGCTTTAAATCTCTCCTTGGTGGATTAGGAATTGCTCTTTAGTATGTGGAAGGTTGTAAATGCCAATGGTTGACTGTCCCTTTCTTAATACAAAAACTTGATGATCGTTATTCATTAGTGTTGAGAGCAAGACTGGAGAAGGTATTTTATTCCACTAATTTGATCGTATCTAGTCCCCGGAAATAAGAATGTTCTACTTGTTGGACAATTTTAAGGAATTTTACACATTCATGAAATATTTATATTGTCAGCATTGCCTTAGAATGATGGATCATATGATAAATCTATTCTGTTTACATTTTCTTGAATTTCATTGGTCAATCATTGTGTATGGGTGAAATGTTCATGCTGTGATGTTAAACAAAAGCTCACTCACTCACTGGTCAAAATCGTTTAAAATGTGTGGTAGATTCATGAAATAATCTGGTGAAAACCGTCATTTGTCTTGACCTGATTATTGATATAGGCCAATTGTGCATTGTAATAAAAAGAAACCAACACAATAGAGCATTAGGTTTAGTTTAAAAATGTGGACATATTTTGTCATGGCATATTGGCTAAAACTATACACGTGATGCATAAAAACACAATCCTCTCATAATACTGCTACAACTTGTACTATCGTCCACTTTATCATACGATGCCTACTACTCCGATTTGTGCTGTGTTAATCCGAATTTTCAATATTAAAAAAACTCGCTCCGAATACTGTGCAAAGTAAAATATTATCTTTTGCCAAGTTATGACACCTCATCCTGTGTTAAATCATCCTGAAACCTTCCACCTCCAAGCATTGGTGTCTAAAGGAGCGACATCCACTCGGGGTACTGATCATGTTGAGTATTTTGAGTGCCGGTAATTCCAGCATTGCGTTGTTTGTGTTGTAGATGACGACAGCTTGTCATCGCCGACGTACGAGGCGGCCGCGTTGTCTGACGCGTCGACGCCGGTGTACCAGGACCCCCTGGAGCAGGAGAGACAGCAGCTGGAGTGGCGCGAGGAACTCCTCAAGGTCAGTCCACCAGTTACCTCCCCTTGCTGACCTCTGTCTTCTGTATCCGGGGCTAAGTTCAGCCAACAATACATATAATATTTTACAATTTACAATACTTTTCTCTACATGTAGTATGTCACCAAACAAGTTAGTAGGAAAATATCAGGAAATTGGTTTGCGCATCCACCCAGTCCATCGCTTTGGGTTTTCCTTCAAAACAATACACGATCCAAACCCTGTAATGAAACATCTTCATAAATATTAATAGGTATTGCTGACGGCTTGTGTAGTACTACATTCATTAAGGTGGACTGTCACAGTGTGTTGTTTTCAACAACTTGTATTATCAATGCACGAGAACAATCAAATGTCGCGATCAACATGTCAGTTCGATCGTTCTCATGCATTGATATTACAAGTTGTTGCTACAAATGGCACCGTAAGAGTCCACCTATACGTATGAATGTGTTTGAGTGGTTGGTGTTGTTGGTGTTGCAGGTGGAAGGGGAGATCGCCACGTTGAGACAGGTGCTAGGCAGCAAGGTCAGACATGCCTCCGAGTTGAAGCGCAAGATCGGCATCACACCCTTCCAGGAGTTCAAGACTGACCTCAACTCAGGCCTGCAACACCTCAAGTCTTCAGATTCGTAAGTCCTTTCACAGTCCTGTATATTTATAATTATTACTGCCTGGGAGTTGTATTTATCATTACGTAGGTATAGGAATATGTAGATAACAAAATAAACAACAACAGCAATTTTCCACGGATATCGGCTGATTTATTTGTCCAAGGGTTGCTATATTTGCACTGGGCGTGGCTTCTGGCCTGCAAGCAGACCCCAGGCTTGTATCCCGCTGGAATCACAAGTATCTGTTGCCGTGCTTGAGACTGGGATCTGTGGTTCATCTATTCTGAGGTGCATAGAGGTGTGTCACTGTAGTTTCATAATGATTATACCAGACTCGCACGTGTGGCAACCAATGTTATCCTAGGCAGTCAGCAGCTGAAGTTACAGATTTGTAATTTCTTCGAGGGTCCAGCATTTTGTCATCCAAATTACACATTATAGTTGTGTAGTGGGCGTATGTATGTAGTTATTGTTTCATAGTAATAGAATCTCATTTGCATGGTGCCATGAAAAATGCTGTTGATGTATATTTCTTGTTCCAATCACATGCCAACAGGTGTTGCTTCATTGTAGTTAATACTTTGTTTCCACCTTTAATTTGTCATCATTTCTGCACAGTTTTCAATACTGTGCTGCTTCTGTTGAGCAATTTCATACAAGATGACAGCATTTACATATTTCCAAACCCTAACCACCACACCTATGATGTCTGGGACCAAGGAACAAATGAATATTAATTATGTTGTGTTCAGCTGAGACAATGTGATCTTGTTGCGTCATTGAGAGAAACCATAACTTTCTCCAGGCCGCCAGATTACAAAAGAAATTCTAAATACAATTTCATGCTCAACTCAAAGTTTTATTCACAAGTCCCCATATAAAATCTTGAGTGAGCATGAAATCTTACTCAACAAGTTTTGTACTGTTGAGATTACTAAGCTTTTTTTGTAAGATATTATGCTCAAGATTAGATCATTTTATATAGGGGTTTATGACGAAGACTTTGAGTTGAGCATGTAATCATACTCACATTTCGTAAACTCAGGGCCAGATTTGGCTGTGATGAAATTTTGTCTCGGCTGTAATGCAATATTATGTCATTGTGTCTCTTTTTCTAGTGTCATATAATGTCATGTAATGTTATCTGTTTATTGTGATGCAGTAGTACTTTCAATGTATTTTTTGGGGGGTCTAATGCGAGTGGTAATTTTTACCTGAAGTCGTGCAATCTTGTCTACTGTTTGTTGATGTGGTGTAATGTAATGATTTGTCTTTGTCTGCTGCATATTATGTTCTTATCATTTGATATTATCAGATTATAGGACGTTCATTAATTCATCATGACGTATGGATGAAAGATTTTCGCTGCGACGTAAAACACAAACTCGCTCACTTCATAATTAATTTCATTAAATGTATCACACTTGAATCATAATTGTGGGAATTTTTCCAAAACTTTTAAGTTTGACTTCATATTTTGGTTACGGTTGGGATTTGTTTTGTTTTATGTTTTGTTTAATTTTATCTTTTTACTTTTACCCAAATTATTTTTACCATCATGATCATCAGCAAATCTATCTTACTCTTCTCCTTTGCTATGTTCAATGTCAGTGTGTCCATGTTATTGCAGGTATCAGAAAACCAGTGACACACTCCAGCAACTTAATGAAACTGTATTATATTCAGATGTGTGAGCAGCCACTTTCAGAATGTACTCGTAACACTGGCTGACTTCTTCCTGCCAAAATTTGAAGAATTTGTGTTCATTCATCATGTTCATGTTCATGTTTGCATTTGGGATGTAGGTTTTCTCATCGTTTTCTTTGAAGTTTCTTACACTTTCATTAGCTCAACCATACAGAATCTCAGACAAGCTTATTATAGTAGATATTACTTTGTTTCATAACTCATCGTAGATGTTAGGCATTTTGGAATTTAGAAATCGTTCCCGAGGATAAGAAATCTTCAAGTAAAAATGTTGAGTGAAAGTCATTTTGAATTCTGCATAGACTTAAAGGCATAATATCACAGTTGATAGACCTGTATAATCGGACAAACAAATTTCGATCTGAGACTAATTACGCTTGATTTATCCACCCAAAAGTTGTTATTTATTGATGTACTCGATAGTTATAAACAAATCATATTATATATTAAATAGGGGAATGTTCCGCTATTTATCTTGTTTTTGGTGCATCACTGTTCTAAGAAGGAATTTGCGAGCAAACAGAGTTATATCCCTTTGCAACATATGTAAAGAGACGTTGGCTGTATTTGATTTAAACCTGACTAAGAGTCGCAGAGGGGTTGCAGTGAAGATTTATCAAACATACAGCGGTGGAAAGCTTTTTGGAAGTACAAACATGATTTTATGAATACTTTGCAATTATGTCTGTGATATTATGCCTTTAAGCATCCAGTTTCAGTGCTGCTGATGATACTATCTTCTGTTAGCTAGTAGTATGGGTGCCACACACTTCACCGAAACAGGTTTTTTTACATTTTACTAATATTGCATCCATAAGCTAACGAGAAACATGAGCTAAACTATTGCTGGAGCAAGTCGTAGAACAGATACCCACGGATCTCTTCCATTTGATTACGGTATTTATTATGAAAACATTACAATTTGCAGACCATTTCTCACTTGTTGAAAAGTTGAATGCAATTTATTGTTGTTCTTGTAAGTAAGACTTAGCGAAATATGTAACCGCTTGTGAATAATAGAATGACACAAGCAGAATTATGTAGAGGTACACAGCATGAATGAGATATCTGTTTTACACTATAATGACTGTTTACAGCTCCCCCTACTGTGGTCTAACACTAACACCCATCCACCTACTAACAAGCATGTATGTTGAATGACAAGTCACCAGTTCCGTCTCACTTGTTCAAAGTCATTCAATCACATTACTGAAAGGAAAACTGCAAACTATGCATGGCATAAGAATAGTCGCTTTCCGAGAGAAACTATTTTTCTGTGAAGGCTATAATGGTTTCCGGGTTTAGGACTAAAGAATGTTTAAAGTGTCATAAATCATTTGAGCACTTTACACAGCGATAGAAACTAACTTTAACACGTACTAGCCCAAATAATGATACAAATAACAAATGTTATGAATTTCTACTAGCCCTTTTAGGATACCTTTCGCATTGGGAGAAATGGCCTGAGCTAGCGGGCTAATGTTAATTTTGATCCTTGATAGTAAGAGAACACACAATCTGGGCACACACATCAAAGTACGGAAAATATGAAGCAAGGCAACTTAGTAGGCTCAGTAGGCTCAATTGCTGTTTGTAGATGAAGCAAGATTATAGATATTATTAGTATTAGACAAGATTATAGATGTCTATTAGTATTAGACCGATAGTAAGTGTTGTGTGTACATTTTGTTGTAACATACAATTGTGTTGTAATCTCCAACCTACACATTCAGACACCCCACACTCTCCACTAGCCCATGTCCAATTCTGCTTTTTCCAGTTCAGATTTAATGTTATCCCTGTTATTGCAGGTATCAGAAAACCAATGAAAAGCTTCACCAATTTAATGACAAGCTAGTACACTCTACAGCGTGAGTAGTCGTGCACTGGCTAATGCTTTCTAATTTTAGATACACTTGTACAGCTATTTGCCTGGCAAGTTTGCAGTTTTTGTGGTGTTTTATTTTCAACTGGTGTCATTTACTTTTTATCTCATTTTTAATAACAATTGTTGCTTGCACTTTCATTATATTTAATTTCCATTTGTATGACTGCTGAAATCCCTATGCGCTTTGACAACTAAACTTTCCTGTTCCACATTTCAACAGGTTATAACATACGAAATATGCAAAATTTGCTGGAGGTAGTAAATATAAAATCCATTAAGTTATGGATCTAATCCAGTAACATAACATGTAAGATTAGATTTGAAGACATTATATAGAGCA
This sequence comes from Lepetodrilus gordensis, assembly GCA_034780695.1. Taxonomy (NCBI): domain Eukaryota; kingdom Metazoa; phylum Mollusca; class Gastropoda; order Lepetellida; family Lepetodrilidae; genus Lepetodrilus; species Lepetodrilus gordensis. Next base: position 9,796 of record JAVCKX010126975.1, read on the forward strand.
TTTCTCATGATAGATAACTTCAATGTCATTTATATGGCTCACGAAAATAATTATGTTAATTTGTTATTCTATTCAATTTGTTAGTTGCGTATAACTGCCAATAAGTTTACAATTAACATAGGTGTGATATAACTGAGTATGATATTAATAATCACAATCTTCATTATAATCTTGTCACGTGTGGGTGAAAGATTCCCACTGTGATGTAAAGCAATAATTCACTCGCTCATTATAATCATAATCCTAAACGTCATCCACATGAATTATAGACAAATTGTTGAACTAATAAGGTTTCTTTGTACCACATGTGTATATTCAGTATTGTAAGTCGCTTTACTGGCCAACTTTGGGTAGAAACTATAATATCAGTATGTTGAATCTAATTATCGTTAATTCCAAGCTGAATTTTTAGGATGTCTGTAGCATGGGTAAGAACTTGTCAGAAAGTTCAATAACAAACGAAAATGGAAATTATTAAATTAAAAATTAGCTGCTACTATTGAAAATTGGATGTGTATGTCATGCCATCATTGTGCAATGTCAAAGGGTTGTCTCATCTTCACTCTTAGTCTATTATCTCCTCCCACAATGTCTCCTCTCTCAAAGTGTGTCCTCTCCTCTCTCAATGTGTCGCCTCTCTCAACATCTCTATTCACAGTGTCTCCTCTCAGAGTCTCTCCATCCTGACAGAGTGTCTCCTTTCTCAAAGTCTCCCATATTCACATGCCATAGTCTACTCTCTCAACATCTGCTCTCCACTCGCAGTGTCTCATCTCATTCCTCACAGAGTGTCTCCAATCCCAAAGTGTCTCATCTATTTTCAATGTTTACTCTCCACTCATCTCATCTCATCTCATCTCTTAAAACATACATACCTCCGCTCTTAAAGTGTCTCCACTCTCACAGTGTGTCTCCACTCTCACAGTGTGTCTCTTACAGTGTGTGTCTGCTCTCACTATGTCGTGGTTTATTTCAGTTACCAGAAGACGGCCGCTGTTACCAAGACAGTCGGAGAGAAGACATCCACAGCCTTCTCCATCATCGGCTCCTCGGTTACCAAGAAGTTAGGTGATATCAGGTCAGTGAAGGTGATATCAGGCCAGTGATGTGATATCGGGTCAGTGAAGTGATATCGGGTCAGTGAAGTGATATCGGGTCAGTGAAGTGATATCAGGTCAGTGAAGGTGATATCAGGTCAGTGAAGGCGATATCAGGTCAGTGAAGGCGATATCAGGTCAGTGAAGGTGATAACAGGTCAGTGATGTGATATCGGGTCAGTGAAGGCGATATCAGGTCAGTGAAGTGATATCAGGTCAGTGAAGGTGATATCAGTAGTACTGGAAGTTGTTCTCGTCACTGCAGTGATATCACAGTTCTCAGAGTGAGAAATCTCAGTCTTTCACTGCTAAATATATTATAAAAAGTATTTACTATTTTGTTGTGAAAATACCATGAAAGTATTAGTAGTTACTGCTGTTTTGTTTTCTAGGAATTCTAATACATTCAAGTCATTTGAAGAGAGTGTTGGGACCACCTATGCCAGTGTGAAGGTAAGAAGTGATTTGCAGTCACTACAGCTTCACTTTTACAATGTTGTCCTTCTAGATCGCTGGCAGAATTGCAAGTGTGTGCCATAACTCTGTACTTGAACATGCCGCTTGGAAATACAATGTACATGGAATAGACATAGCTGAGTAGATCTATCTGTTGTCTGACCCTTTGGGTATATTTTCAGGTCTCTTTATATGTCCGAAATTAATTGTTAAATAATAATTTTCCCTGTGACTAAATTACTGCGTGCAGTGAAGATAAAACTATCCTGCGTGTGAATGTAGTTGATTAACTTCATTAACCATGTGGCTCTCACTCCAGAAGCATGGTGTGTGCTAGCTTACTTTAATATTGTCTTAAGTAATTAATTCCTTCATCTGCACAAAAACACTGTGACTTTGTTTTAGACTTCCCGTTCTATAGAAAATTTAAAGGATCGCTTGGTGAGTGTGGATGTTGTAGCTTGTAGACCTGTGACCTGCACTGTGTTTCTATGACGACCTGTGCACCGTCCATATGACAACCTGTGCACCGTCATGTGGAACCACCTTTCTCAGGTCTGCCAAACAAAGCTGAGACATTGTAATGGTGGACTCTCACAGTGAGATTTGTACCAACAACTTGTATTATCGAGGCATGAGAACAATAGAATATGTCAATTCGATTGTTCTCATACATTGATAATAATAGGGATATTGCTACAAATTGCACTGTGAGAGTCCACCTTTAGGTAAAGCAGTCATATGTACACTATACAATTATAGATCTCGTGACAATCTACATAGAGCTTGTAACTGAAACCTGAAGCATTATAACTGAAACTTCAAGTTCTACATCATTCAACAAAGATCAAGCTTCTACACGAGACAATGAATGTGCAACATGTTACATTGGACCAACACTAGATCGTTGTTGAATGATGCAAAGCTTGCAGTTGTTGAATGATGCAAAGCTTGCAGTTTCTGTTTCATGATCTTACGTAGATTGTCACAGCTTCTGTGTATAGTGTCGTGCATGGCTGTAATATTTCCACTGCGACAAAATACACTATCCAACCATCAATTAATCTTTGTATTGTGTGGACATACGACTGTTTTACATTACAACATCTGCTTTCTTTGGTTGATCTGCAATTGTGTAATGTGAAAACACCTTTCTGCGGCCCAGTGCCTGTCCAGGTTGACCATTCTTGAAGGAAAACCTTGATGGACACGTTTCTTCAATATTTGTGTCTTCAGAAGATGATTTTGCATTAAGAAGGTTTTCGGAGGCTCGGCGTCTTGCTTAGATTACTCACAAATTAACTCTCTCAATGCTGGAGGCAACCAGAAATGCCATAAAGAGCTGTATTTGTGCCTAATCCAGCAAGGAGAAGGTTAACCTCCCTTTTTCCAGCTTCTAATCCATAACATCGTCGCAAATGGGTGAAAGATTCCCGCAGCGACGTTGAACTCTATATTCACTCAATAATCCATAACAACAAGGTACAGCAGAACAGGATAACACAATGACGTGCCTAGCCGAATGTACTGTAGTCTTTCATTTCTATAGTGTCTTTTTAGCTCACATCGCCCACAGTTAAAGTGGGGCATTTTCTTGACATGCATGTTTTGAGTTTGTGTCTGACTGTCATCAGTATTGGTGTTGCTAGGTGGAGCTCTGTGGGTACCATTGTCCAGTATTCTGTGGGTACCATTGTCCAGTATTATGTGGGTACCATTGTCCAGTATTATGTGGGTACCATTCTCCAGTATTCTGTGGGTACCATTCTCCAGTATTCTGTGG
>JAVCKX010126998.1:0-10622 GCA_034780695.1 Lepetodrilus gordensis
TGCCACTCTACAGTCAGTGCATCCTATCAATATTGCGTCAGAAAGGTAACTTTCGCGAACATTGATGCCGGGCCCCCAGGACGGGATTTGAATGAACGTTCTACCACTGCGCTACATCCCGCCGCCCAATAATAATAATAAAAATAATAAAAATAATAATAACAATATTGCATTTCTATAGTGCCTATCTCCAGCTTATAGCTGAGGGCTCACACTGAAGTAATACTACTACTACTACTACTAATAATAATAATAATAATAATGATAAATAATAATAATAATAATAGTGCACTTCTACAGTGCCAGCTTATAGCTGCTCACTGGTACTGCAATACATAAATAATTAATACCAGGGCTGGCTAAGCATATTGATAATTGCAATTATCATCGCTGGAACTACATGATAACGATTATCGATATATAAAATGTGTTATTAGTGAATATTTTAGATTTATATAGGACAAATTAAAGCTAAATGTAGTCAAAACACATTTGTTAAGTTGTTAAAATATTGTCAATGTCGAAGCAGCAGATTGGAAGAGATTACATGCTTGTAGAGTTATACTACATTCTTTGATTGCATACCTTTTTGAAACATGCATAGTTTAATCATTCCAATAAATTACAAATCAACGGGTTATGCCAAGTACAGCATACTACAGCTGAAAACATGCTATACCTGACTAGAATCACCCTCTACAAGCTTGGAATCCATACTTGTGTTCAAAGTAGAATCTTCCGATAATCCAGATCTGAAATTAAAGAGATAAAATACGAGATAAAATACGAGATAAAATACGAGATAAAATACGAGATAAAATATTTTTCAGAAATAGTATTTTTGGGTTAATTAACATGGTTATATCTCAATTATCTTTTTCCACCCATGATCCTAACAAACTATCTGCCAACTATTGGTATCATAGCAAATTATGCAAATTCAAGAATTCAACCGGGTTTTAACCTGCGAGCACCGGTTGGTACTGACAGACCAAAGATGATATCATAGCCACTCAGATATAATAGTGCATCCTATCATGATCGCATCAGAAATGTAACTTTCGTGAACATTTTTGCTGGGCCCATGGGACAATATTTGAAAACCTAGGGCCTTTGGCGCCAAAGTCCAACATTACTACCACCAACTTAGTGAGCTGTTCATATTAAATTACAGGCTAAATACATTACCTATTCATATTATCTACTGTGGAGTTTTCCATGGCAGGAGGAGTTATTGGCCTTGGAGGGGGTTTGTCCTCCTCTGGAGTTGACGGTGGCGTTCCATCATAGAGAGGACGATCAGTAGGGGACAAGGACTTGCCCATCTTCAGGGTCAAGGTCGGTCTCGGCTTTGCTGCCAGCTGATTGGGAGAGGATACAGGAAGTGTTCTGTGCTTCTGTGATGATGTACCCATACTGGAACCACCAAGTTTCTTGAAGATCTCTTCATCTCTAGCTTCTTTGGAACTATTCGAGCTCCTGTCGCCCACAACCTCGTCAGATTCTCCAAACGGATTGGACTCTTCCGTCGATTTGCTTCCGACTCTTTCAAAGACTGGCTCAACTGTGAAGAAAATTATGAAGATAAACTCACTGCTACAAACATTGTAACAGAGAACTCTAAAAACCAGGCATGGAGATGATATCACCAATTCTTGACATTTGACCAACACCAAAATAGTTTTTTGAGCAACACTTCCATGGACATTCATGCCAGGGACAAGTTTGAGTTTTCAGACAAATCTTTCACTGTGTTACCACAATGATTACTCATATGGCAGCCATTTAGATTTAAGTGACAGATAAACAACAAAATAATACATGTATATACTAGTGAGTGAGTGAGTGAATATAGAGTTTAACGTCGCTGCGGGAATCTTTCACCCATTTGCGACGATGTATATACTACTGACGGCCTATACAATACCATGCAATACTGATAGGCTAACACATTAGGGCTCATAAATAGTTCTAAGCAATGGGAAAATATTAGAATGTTAAAACATGTAAAAATTACATACATAAAACAATAAACATCAGACAATGCATTTAGTAAATGTCATGAGCTGAAAAGTTCTTACATAAGCGTCAACTTAAAACAAAGCATCAACTTAAATTAAAAGTAAAGCTATAAAAACACATTCCGTAATAACAAAAGATTGCATCATAAAAATACTGGCCTTTCTAGTTGTACTAACCAAGGAAACATCACAATTTAAAACTTTTAACCCAATTCTTTTCTTGATTCTTCCATATGTAAATTATAGTACACAAATTATTTGAAAGTTATGAATATGATCAATCAGTGAAGAAAAGGACTTGTCAAAAAAATAGGAGTCTGTAGAAATAAAAATACATGAGAACAATAATTTAACATCATGTGGCCTATGCCATTTAATACAGCTTGATTACCAACCCACATTCATTTCTTTTGAATAAAAATATATTTAAATTTTAAACCATAGAAAATTTAATATTTCCAGATAATGTCAACTGCCACAAGTAAAATCCAAATGTTTAGCTCAACAGTGTTCATAGTGCAAGAGTCTTGTTGTCTTATTCTATAATGAGTGAGTTAGTGAATATGGAGTTTAACGCCGCTGCGGGAATCTTTCACCCATTTGCGACGAGATTCTATAACAATCGTACTCAAAATGTTTAGTAATTTCTAGGCCAGTTATCACAAACACACAGAGCAGAGGACTTCACTTTTGTTAAATCCTGTTGGAATTTGTGTCAATAAAATATTTTGAAATCAATCAAATCACAAATACACATGGGCCCAGTTTATTACAAACACGCATGGGATTGGGGCTGCATTTAGGCTGCAATATTTACCTCTACAAAGTGCTACACAGCGCTACAGTAGCCATTTAACCAACACATGGTAGTACAACATAGCACTACTTTCTACTTCGGCTATTGAGCTGGTAGTATTTTGTAGGAAATCGTAGGAAACCGTAAAGAATGGACTGCACACAGGCGGCAAACCAATTTCCTGCTATGAAATCATTCAGCCAACCACTACTTTATAGAAAAGTAACGTAAAGTAGTGTAGCCTGAATGCAGCCCAATTAACATAAAACACAGAGGCCACAATAAATGTTAAAAAGCAAATTAGGAGACAAAAAAGCAAGCAACAATACCAAACGGATTAAACAAGTCAGCATCGTCAGCATCTGGGTCACATGCCAAGTCGCGAGGGTCCTCGGCATCGAACGGATTACCATGGTGTGCCTCAAGGTTATCCAGCTGTGACGTGATATCCTTGATCTGATTGGACAGCCGTTTGTCTGCTCCGCCTCCGAGAGCTTGGTCCTCCATTTCATCTTCCTCGTCTAGATCGTCCAGATTCCCGATGTCTGTCTTGCCGATGCTCATCAGACTGGCGACACTTTGCATGTCTTCATCTCTAGAAGTGTAGAAGTGGAAATAAATTACATTAATAACAACAATAATAGAAAAACTATAATAGTAATCACTATCATAATAAAGATAATAATGTACACTATTATAATAAATGTATATATTCAATATTCAGATGAGATACACACTCAGAGAGAGAGAAAGAGAGAGAGGGGGAGAGAGATGTAGGGGAGGTAAGGAGGGAGTGGAGAGAGAGAGAGAGAGAGAGAGAGAGAGAGAAGAGACAAAAGAGAGATTGAGAAGAAAAAAAAGATACAGAGAGAGAAAGAGCTAGAGGGGTAGGGGAGGTAGGTAGGGGGAGAGAGAGACAGAGAGAGAGAGAGAGAGTGTGTAGGGGAGGTAGGGAGGGAGGAGAGAGAGAGCAAGAGGTGTAGGAGATACACACTCAGAGAGAGAGGTGTAGGGGAGGGAGGAAGGAGAGAGAGAGAGAGAGAGAGCTGTCACTAACGTGGCTTTTCCCTCTCTGATGAACATACAGGAGATGGTGACCTCCAGAGTGGCTGACACCACCTTCTTTGTGGCGGGCCTCAAGTTGAGTTTAATGGACTTCTGCGAGGCCAGGCTGGCGAAGTCCTTCATGTTGATGCTGCCACTGGCCAGGACCTTGCGCCGTCCCTTCGATTGCTGCACACAGACAAATCATGCAATATTTGAACTGGATATTATTATCAATAAAATACCACTTAATCTACGACTTAATCTAGACCTGTTTACCCTTAAAATGCCTTTCAAGTAAGCTTCTAGTTAACCCTCTCCACGCTGAAGGCAACCAGAGATGTCGTAATTAGTTGTACCTGTACCTAGGATTTAAAACATAATAATCCTATAATTCAGTGTTCGAAATAAATAAAATAATAAGGGGGTCACAGGCCCAATGTTAATGGTGGTAAAATCTGTAATTATCAGGGGGTCACACAGATTTTCAAATGACTCCCGGACCCCCCCCCCCTATTAATTTGAACACTGTAATTTGTCATTCCACTCAATCAGTGTCAAAGCACAGACAATGTTACATAGTCAGAATTAATGTAACAATGAGTAGCAAAACCAACTTCGTTTCCAATGAATTAACATGACAAAACATGATGTAATGAACGTGGCAATTGGTTTTTTCTTTTTCTGTTTTCTTTTTAAATTGTGGTTTAGAGTCGTTTTCTATATACTTTCACTAATATCACGTCTTGTCAGTTTTAGGGCAGGTGGAAACCCGCAACATCCGTGCAGTAAACTTGCGAGCACGAGCCGATACCGACAGACCAAGGATACTATCTGCATTACCAATCTACAGACAATGCATCCTATCAATATCGCATCAGAAATGAAACTTTCGCTAACATTGATCTACACCTATCAAATGACTTACATCTTCCACGACGAATGTCCACTCTTTGTCTTCAAACACGGACTGTCTGGAGTCACGGAACAGCGTAACCATGATGTCCACATTCTCTGGTACCGCCCATGTGACCAGGCCTTTGTACGGCTTCTGAATGGTCGGCGTCCAGGTGTGGAGCTACAAGATCAATTGAAGATAACAGTAATAGCCAGAATAGTGATACAAATAACAAATGTTATGAATTTCTACAAGCCCTTAGGATACCTTTAGCATTGAGAGAAATGACCCAGGCTAGAGGACTAGTGTTAACTATTTGTTACATGTCTGTAATCAGTGGGGAATGAATGAATGGATGAATGAATGAATGAACATATAACTGTTGCGTTTGATGCTAATGCTATTTCAAATAATTTCTCGCACAGCTGTCGGGTCTAGTACAGCCAACATTATTTAAAGTAATTACGTAAGGGAAGTAACTGGCATACAACCTTTCGCGAGGAGTCGAACTACACCTTCGCAGAAATGGATTAATATACTAGTAGTTGAATTAATCAAGGACTTTCAACTATTTTGGTGTTTAAAAATAGTACACTATTGAACTATCGATAGTTTACATTGGTTTAGGGTACTATGGATGGAAATAATCGATATTATTGATGTATTGTCATCGGACCACTAACAATTGTGATCTATCAAAGTTCAACGTATTATCACACCCCTACTAATAATTCATGTAATCATCACCATTACATATTCAGAAATGGTGTTGTCAGATATTTTCTTCAATTAAGACAAATGTATTTTAAATGTATTTTAAAATCTATTTACAGTTAAATCCTGGTGCCAATGCTCTCAGTGGAGTAGCTGTCTACAATTGATGTTAATAAATTACTGTCATTGTGAATATTCTTTATTAATAATTATCAAAATTATTTTTGTTATTATTATGACTGCTCAAACAAAAATAAGAAAAATTACCTGTGAAGATGTGCGGCGATTTCTCCGGGTCCAGATTACACAAAGTTTCTGTGGTTGCCTGGAAAAATATTCAAATAAATTAGCCCTAACTGCACAAGGAAAGTCAATCGACCATTTGCTATGGGACTTTCCGAAAAGTCTAGTTGCACACGACTTACTTCCCTTGAATACCTCTCCCTCTTGAAGTCTAGCACTAGACTCTAGTCTTGTTTAGTAGGCAAATGGCTGTCTTGCTTGTTCGTTCGAATATTAACAAGTATTTGAGCACCTTTCACTAGAGGAGAATACAGAGATTTAATATCTGATAATGTCTTGTTTTTATCCAACAATAATTAACCAGCTCTGATACGCACATTTTCTAAAAATCTGGTTTAAAATCCATTGAAATAACACTGTTGGCATCCATATTGACAGGATTTACTAGGAAACAGCAAGGGAGATAATTCAATCGAACATTTTCAGGGGTGGTAACAACACTTCTCGGAAAGTCCTATCGATAAGGATCTTTTAACAAAAATTCTTAATAACTATCCCAATTATTTTAAAGAATATGACAGGGCTCTAGAAAAAATTTCAACAAGGACTACAGCACTCTTCATATTAGAAGCAGAGGAATATTAGCATTGGCATAGGATTCTGAATTATAAACTAAACCATATACCCCAAGCAACACAATATTGCTAGCAGCATAAATATGTGTTATCAATGTGACATTTCTCTTTTCAGCATGCAAAATAATAATAATAATTATAATAATAACAACGCAACTTGGTTTGAGTAGAATCAGAAGTAGGTGGCAGAGGAGCAAAACCTACATCATCATACTTTCATCTACATCTACATTGTATCAGAACGATTGAAAGTAGTCTGCAACTTTAGGGAAATAGGCAGACAAATTTACCAGTCACTTAACCAGCACCCATTGAAACCACTGATAACGTTAAATAAAAAATTATTAATTTTAATCAAATCCATAAATAATTGAGAAATATTACAATGTATTAATAATGCAACTGTCAGGATTAATTTTGCAGTGTCTACTTACCTACCCATATTCATTTATCATTAGGCCTAGTTGTTTTAAACCAGTAGTATTTATCATGTTTATACTAAATAATCAGGCTGATAGCTGACAGACAATGTTTATTTGTGGCAGTAGAGTTCAAGCACATTGACAGATCGACCAACTAAGCTTAAGGTCCATAGGTCATCTATGCAGTCTGTGCATGTATTATGCACATGCCTATAAATGATTGTACAATACTCAGACTGTGTTCAGTAAACATTTTGAGCATACATAAAAGGTGGTGCACTTTATAATATATTTTTTTATCAGATAATAGTTTTTGGAACATTGACAAAATGAAAACAAGAAACATTGTTACTAAAGAATGTTAAACATTTCATAAAACAAATAAAAAGGACTTTAAATCTCTCCATACTGGAGGAAAACGGAAATGCCCTAAAGAGCAAAGTCTGTGCTTAATCCAGCAGGGAGAGGGTTAATACATCGACAGATAGAAGAGTTACTGCCACAAGTCATAAACAGGGCTTACTACAGTATTTACTCATATATTTGATTGATTGAATTAATGCTTTACGTCGCAGTGGGGAAACTCCCATATTTGATACTCATAAAATTAATATTTATATTTTGCAACTATATATATATATATATTTATATATATATACATTGATATATGGCTATTATATGACACAGGGCTCAATTTAGCGACTAATTTGGGAGCCATGGCGACCTAATTTTGCATTTGGCTACCAATATTTCACTTATTTTAAGTGTTTCTTATGGCTCCTTGAACATGTAATTGCAATTCAGTTTATCTGTTTATCACCTGCTAAACAAAATGTATCAACTGGACAGCACAAATGGTTGAGGTCTATCATATCTATGTGTACTAGTAGTTTGTAACATACCACTTCTTAGTACATTCTACCATAAGCTCCTGGTATGAGGCTGTGAACTGGAATTTTGAAGCAGATTTGCCAACCCGCTGAAGTCTTTTCCACACACTCATTGTGAGGTTTGAATTCCGACTAGTAAATGTCACTCAATAGTATCCATTTTTAGTGATGCATCTCTGAAACAAGTGAAATGTAATAACAATATAAACAATCTGTATTTCTTTAGAAACGTGCATGAGATTGTCGATATTCATGCTCCAAAAATTATTAGAAAACAAGATTGATGAAAATTGGAAGTACTGTATAAATAGACTGTCAAAGGTAGGGCTGATAATGGCCTCAGTTTTGTATTGCGATATATTGCAATATGACAACATGTATTGCGATGCATATTGCAATATATTGGAAACAAAAAAATATAAAATTGTGTCATTATAGTTGGTCTGGAAAATGTGTAAACTTGCTAAACAATGGAAGATATATACATGATATAGGGTAGGTAACATTGTTGAAATACATATAACACAAAACTCATCCGATAAATCGGTCTCGCTGGATACAGATGTTAAACTAACAATATTAATAAAAAACATAATGATTTTTATCACATTGTTAGCAAAAAATAAGATTCAACCATTATATAAAAATGCTGGAAATATACTGTTGCATATACAAATGTATTGCAGTACATATTGTTTCATTTATGTATTGCGGTTTACCAGTATACCGGTAATAATGTGCAGTCCTAGTCAAAAGCATACATATTATAAAGTAAAATATCCTTCTACAACAACAATGTAAACAATCTGAACACATCACTGTATTTTTTTAGAAATTTCTATGAGATTGTTGATGTGTCATCTTGAAAGATAGAATTCTGAATATTGGCGGAATTATCTGCTCTTGTTTCTAGATTTTATGTCGTTAATAAAGTCTAGAAACAACAGTGAACATTTTGTCTGCATTATTGTGAATGAGAGCAATGGATGCAGAATACCTGTGATCTGAACTGCCACACACAGTAAGATATTAACATAAAACCCTGCGACATGTTACTGACAAGAAAAAAGTAGTAGCCAGGTGAACTTGTATGACACAATGTTCGTCATTATTATATATCCTTTTGTAGATCATAATTACGAAAGGGGGCTACTCGCAATATTATTGTGTTTACTTTATTTACAAATTGTATTCAATATTTACTTCCTTTTAAATTAATATTCTCATTATGTATAATGTTATAGCAACATACAATGGTATCATATTACTGAAAATAGTAGTTGCTTGCACTGACAAATGGCACAGGAGCTTATTTCCAAGTATTTCTACGGGTATTTAAAATGTACATTGCATTTAGCAATGGATTGTTGACAAGTCCAGATACCAAACAGAAACGTCTTCGTTTTAGTGCATTCAGCAAACATCCAAATTCATTATGTAGGAATAACATTTTGATTATATTATTTGACAAGATGGCAACTTATTTGGTGAGTTTTACCTTCCTGTAACGGAAGATGTGTTCGTACAGCAAGAAATGACCGAATTGTCTTCGTGTAGAGGTCCCTAACTTGATTTCTTGGCACTTGCCCTTTACAGGACGCCATTTTGTGTCTGAAGTTTCAATCACGTGACAAATACATAAAAATAAAAAGCTATAAAAGTCAGTGGATATATATGCATCTGATTCTGAGCACAAGATAACAAACATATTTCATGTCAGTAATTAAAAGCAAAGAAATTGATACAATCGAAAATGGTAGGTTTGTAACCACACTGGGCTCCTGTCTATTCATTTGCAGTAAGCACTGCGCGACAACCGATAACAAACAGTTTACTTTTTAGGTCAGCAATATTTACCTGAGTTAGGGATATCCGACCACGAACATGTAGTAATCAAATATAAATCATCCTCATTAATTACATTAGTTAACTCTCAGAATATTATCAATAAGTAACATTAGGCATGCATACAATCATCATTGAATATCCAACTCTAATTTCTAGTCAACGACATAATAAACGATATCGCGCACCTGCCTTTCAAAGACTGTTTATTGCCGGATTACACAGACTATGATAAACCCATGATAGCAGAAGACACGAAAATGGCGACAACGGGACAGAAGGAAAAGATCGCAAAAACAAGTTTAAAGGGTCGTCAAAAGACTGGTATTGTTAATCAAATAGTTAAATAGATATGTCAACTTCATATTTGAATTACATCTGTTCGTAGTTAACTCTGCCGTTGTCGACAAAAAGTATACAGAACACAACGTCGGCTGCTACGAGGCCATGTTTGCAAATTTCTACATTGTTGTCAATGTTTTACATGGTTGTAATAATGTTTCGAAATAAATACAATGGTAATGAACCGAGCAGTGTGGAAGTTTATATGCCCGAGTGTAATGTTTATGGTTTGGTAGTTTACGATGCTTTACATTTGTGGCAAATATCCTAAATTTGCCAAGCCAAGAAAAGTATTGTTTGACAGACGAATCCAAAATGGCGGATGGAAGAATTTTAGAACTTTTCGGCGCGAAAGAACATGTATATTCACGGTCTGTGTTCTTCGATTAAATGTATTCAAATGACAATTACAGCTATCTATGACACTGCCAATAATATGATTCATTCGCAGAAATGTCACTGTTGTTACTAGTGTTATTGAATTTCCTGTGATAAATACAACTTTGGTTGGGAGTTCGTGGCCTTATAAATAGGCCCACCCAAAATTTGGCCCATAGGCCTAACAACTGAAGCTTAAATTATGATTTAATATTAGAGTTGACTCTCATGTAGCAAATAAGTTCCTAGTTCGAGATTCCTCTAATGTTACCTGCTGGACATATGAGACTTTCTATATATGTATATCCAGGGTAACGTTAGAGAGCATAGCCTTATGACTTTTGATATATTCCCTCTACCTGGAGGTAGAGGAAGAAACAAACAATAGTAGAAA
>JAVCKX010127020.1:0-10620 GCA_034780695.1 Lepetodrilus gordensis
TACACTAACCTATTTGACGGAGGTTAGTGTAGTCATAATGGCTTGGGTTTTCGAGGATGCCACATTCATAGCATACTCCCTACAGTATGCGACTTGGAACACCAACTATAACTTGTGATAATAATTGCGAGTATATGTACAATCAGTCTTCTTATTATTGTTGTTATGCTTCTCAAATATGCATGGACACATTTTGTGGGGTGCTTATCCTTCATATTTATCCAATCTGACATCAAAGACATAATTACTTTAACCTACACACGATCTCCGGTTCTTCTACGAGAACTACCTAAGATGGCTAGTTGCTGATAGATTTTTATCAGTTGTGTTTATTTATTCTTTCAAGCAGACTGACACACGCCGCCGGACGGTCTGCACTCAATGACAAGATACGTCGTCAAGTTATGCTTTGATGTTTTCTTCTGAGCATTAATTCAATCAATGCTTTACTTCAGTTAATGCTCAGAAGAAAACATCAACGCATTACTTGACGATTAGAATAAAAAACACACCTCATAATTCAATTAATCTCCAGTTTTAATGATTGCATTGGTATGGAATTTACCATGCGTGTGGTGTGGTCTATACATAGAAAGAGAATATTGTTTAAAAAGATAATATTCTATACAAAAAACAACAACATATAAATAAATACTGTACTGCCAATTAAAACTAAAATGGTTTAACATAACAACAATTATTTTTCTAATTTGCCATGAATTATTCTTAGATATTCTACCTTTAATTCCCAACCAATGTTAATTCCCACAGCGTGTTATTACACCCACTAGATGTACTACCTTTAATTCCCAATCAATGTAATGTTCTACGAAGACATTTCACAGCATGTTATTACACCCACTAGATATACTACCTTTAATTCCCAATCAATGGAATGTTCTACGAAGACATTTCACAGCATGTTATATATACCCACTGAGATGAGGTTACGTTATACTCAGATTGATAGTTATGATATCGTTTACATGTTTTTCTCTCTGAAGTCTTATACACTCGTGTATCTAAGTCACCATGGCTTTATAGGATATTAACGTATAACAAATGAATGAACAGTTAAGCCGCAATCAAGCGTAGCTAGGCATAGGTAAACACTAACAAATAACCTGGAATAACTAAATCCTTGTTCAGAAATAGAACAAACTGTTTTCCATATGTGCTCCAAAGATACGCGTGGTTTTACTTCATAAGAATTCTACCTATCCACATATCTAATAAATCTTTCCAAAGTACTAGTAGTATGCCTACATAGTCTGGACATGCAGATGAGATTATAGGAGCATCCATCACTTAAGATAATGATATAATCACGGTATTTCCGGATACAAATTTCTGCGCTTCACGACTTAGCAGACGGTAACCTAACACCAGAGGAGAGCGTCTGACGTACACTTTAGGTAGGCCTACACTTCAACACCATAGCACGCATCCAAGGAAGATCACTTGTACTTAAATAGATTTACCATAGCATTAACCAGTTCCCTATCTAAACGTAACCCCGTAGTACTATGAAACATGCGGTGTAGGCCAGGCCCTATACACTGATTGTAAAGATACAATGAATACAATGACTTCGTCAAACGGTGCATGTCTTTTACATAATGGAATGCCTGGAGTATACACACGTGTCCGGTACCACGTGCCTGCGCTTTAATGGATCCTAATGCACAGCGGAAGTGGCGGCGTTGTGGACGTGGGTATATCCGGTGCCTACTTCCGATGTACGATTGTCGCGAGGTTCTCTAGTTTCCGGTGTCCCCGGAGACGCACTAGCGCTAATGGAACTGCTGGTTAATGACTACCGCCGGGAACAGATAATAGGGCAGTGCAAACACAGACGATGGACAGTTAGTTAATTGCAAACAAAGATGTCACACATGTTGCAACTTTCGTAACTAGATACATGGCTGTTCTATTTTTACTTTGCCGCTTACAATGTTGATATAATAATATAACCTTCTAATTAACAAGCTTATCCTTTTATACACATTTCCATTAATTATAATGTATTATTCGGTATATGAGTTTACAAAATGAGTAATGAACTAGATTTGTCACCCCTTCCCTCTAGAGAGTGTGCGTAATGTACCCCGAGCTATATAGAATAGCCACTACACCCCTAAGACGACCCTGAGTAATAGCCCTGTAGTAGGCTTAGACTACCATTTCATCTCTCCTTTAAGAATAGCAATGGCTTCTATCTATCCCCCGAGAACCTGTTTAAATCATCTCTAAAGCTTAAGGATGTCCACTTCCCCTTCGAAACATATATATAGGCATATACGAGGAAGTTACTTCTAGATTTTGCCCCAGTCACTCGCCATATATCAGGTTGTCGAGAAGATATGACATGACGTTCAGTACATCGCTATCTACCAGAGGATCAATTGGGTCATATAATAAACATCCCAGTACACATGCAGTATCAAGTGCTAGCGATTTCTTATTGAAATACAAAATTCAATCGTCAACATCGATAGTCCAATCTGCAAGCGTTCCTCACAATCAATGCACATGTCAGAAACGCCTAAAGTATAAACGTTTTTTTCTTCTTCTCGGAAACGCTCACTGATGACGTGATGTCGACTAACGTCGGTTAATGGAATCGCAACATGAAGAACACATTTATATTTGTCCATACAACGAAACACGTATTGCAGTTTAATTGTCTATTTAAAATCTGAGAAGATAATTACTCGCACAACGTAGCTGTTATTGAAACAGTGTGTAATGTAGAGTAACGCAATATACTCCAGAGTTAAAGGTTGGAGCGACGAGGCGCCTGTGTGTGCTCATGTTACATCCCAGCATGACGTCTGATTGCGCTACCTTGAAATACACCAGTGTTGATTCCAGCACTTCCTAGCATCAAACAAAAACTACCACATTCAATCCAAAAAAACCAAATACAACAGCACAAGGGTATGCATATAATTTAAATGATTGTACACAGTAATGATCGTAGAGACAGATACACGGATGACAGTACAGATCGCTTTTATGCTTGAATATTCGTTTGACATTCGACTTTAGTGTAATTTCAGTGTTGCCATGTGCAATGGTCAATAGCGTTCAGAATGTCAGTATTGTTTCAGTAGTGGTCAGAATGTCAGTAATGATGTCCATGTCATGAAGGAAACGCTGTCAAGATGTATACAATTAATACAATTAGTCCAGAATGGTTCAGGAATGATGCTATCTTTCTTCCGAGTGATCAATACGGTCAGTTTCAATACCGTGACAATCCAGCCCCCGTTTCACGACGGTGTCTTAACTATAGTAAGGATCTCCTAAACCAGTCCTAAGAGATCACCTCGTAACACGTGTTTCACGACGACTTCACAAGTATTTTCCCTTCTAAATCGGCATCTAACTTATGAGGTGATAAGCTGGGTCATAACTTTAGGAGCTCCTAACTTTAGGAGGCCGTCGTGAAACGGGAGCCGGACAAAAAGCTATATCACTGGTATAACTAATATGACCTTGGGTGTTATAGGATATTTCTTTTCTATTTGTTTCAAATTGTCAAATTTCAAACTACGACAATTGTATGAGCGCTGGAACACATAACAGTATAGATTGGTTATTCCAGAAAAGATAAGAAAAAAGACATATAAGCTTTGAACATTTTTCACTGATAGCAACAGTTCTGCCCTTGTCTGGAATGATGTATACGCAGCACCATTTCGGCGGTGAGTATTTGTATCACTATAAATTGCACATGCGAAGTTTGGATCCATCAGATAACCACATTCAATCATTCCAATGTCACTACAGCAGCTACTCCAGAGAAAGTTTGGTAAGTTTGGTTACATGTTAACACCGATATTATACCGGGTGAATTGGACCATCGGAAGTCCACTGTACGTAGATAGCTATCTCACACTCATGCACGCACTTGTAAGCAAAGACGTTTTCCGAACACATATAATATCACAGTAGGCAGCAGTACAACAAATACAAGGAATACAAGGAATACAAGGTTGTCCATGAACACTGTGCAGATTTATACTCAACAACATTAATAAGGACCAGGGCCCGTATTCTCGAAACTTCCTTAAGTCCTAAGAAGTTCGGGAATCCTAAGAAATTCGTAAGTCCTGAGAAGTTAGTAAGTACTAAGGAATTGCCTAACTGGTTGTCTGCTCATGTTAATTTTTGAAGAGATCTTTTCTCACTAAGCAGTTCTTGAAATTTCTAGAATACGGGCCCAGGATCTTTTGTAGTTATATACATTTAGTTTTAGGCCTATATAATATAACAACGGCGAATTTGCAAATATCTACTGGAGTCTGGTTCTCTTCAACGCATATATAAAGACAAGATGGCACAACGTTCCAAATAATGTCAAATTTAGTAGAAAGCATCCCCACAGAATATCTGCCGACCTTTAATTTATTTTGTTGAGTATAATAGCGCTCTTGTATCTGTGGTGTTTGCCGAGTAAGACCAGAGCTTCATGAAAGGGTATCTAGTTGGTTTACTACCAGACCATTAGCAGATTCCCTGGAGTCCACGTAACTGAGACTGTCTGAGGATTTTCTAAACAAGATCCGCTTGTACGCCGCCTTGAAGTCTTTGTTTTTCCAACCGTATATAAAGAAGTTCATGCCTGAATTGAAGAGACAAAGAGCTGTGAACATATCCGTGACATTTCTGGGAACCCCAATTGTGTTCCCGAGCACGATGCCCACCATAGCAGGACACCAGCACACGAAGAAGACACCGAACACCAGAATGAACATCTTGATAATTGGCCATTCGCGCCGGAACAACTTTCGCGATCCGCGCTTACTATCGTTTCGGATCATGCTGCTTTTCAAAGCGCGTCTTTGGCGGCGAGCGATCCGGAATATCCCGATGTAGCAGGAAGCCGACACTATACAACACACGCAGAAGATGAGGAACTGGACGTAGACGTGATACGGCATAGGAAACACGCGGAATAAGTTACACCTATCCTGGGTCGAGTTCGAATCCGCTGACTCGTCCCATCGGTTGTAGTACATGGGGATAGTTCCGACGATGACAGCTAGGACCCATGACGCGGCAATGACGACATACGCTCGCCGAGTCGTCACCAGACGTCTGTATTTCATTGGATGGGCGATGTAGATGAGTCTGTCTGCGGCTATGAGCACCATCGTCAGCATGGAGTTGCCAGCGGAGATGATGAGGACGACGAAATGGCTGATGCAGAGGTACTTATTTTTGTTGAAGGTGTTCTCCATTCCAGGGAATAATATCGTGGCGTAAAACGGAAGTACTAATCCAGCCATTAAGTCAGCCGCTGCCATGGAAACCACGTACTTGTTGGCCACAGTGCGCAGGCGCGGGGTGCGATGTACCGCCAATATAGTGAGGACGTTTCCGGCAACGATAACGGCAGCGAGGAGGAAGAGGGTGACAATGAATGCTACGTTGCCGGGCGGGAAGCCGGTGTAGTTGTCACCATGTGAGGTGACGTTGTGTAGAGTTATGTTGTCAAACATTATGAGAGGGTTAATAAAGTTAATAAAACTATTTCATATTTATTTACAAGGGAAGGGCACACTGTATACCATCAGACTTATCACAGAGTATAGAGTTAACACATTCGCCGTAGTTCCAGACTGAACACCCCGTGTCCACATTTCTGTGCAATAGGGCTGTATCACATTGTTCTGTAAATAGGAATAAGTGGGTCCAAATTCAGTAGTTCACCAGGTCACTTGTCGCGGTCCACACCCTGTGCTGTAAACATCATCAATAACTGTTAACGACGCGAAGCGTATAATTGAATACAGTCAACGATGATTCAGTATGTCACGGTTCATCTTACCGGTAATCTTTGGGCTAGTCTTTTCCTCCTCAGTGAATCATTGAATCGCTATAGGTATCCCAGTTGTACCTATAGTTGCCAGGCCACGAAACTATAAACTTCCCGCGTCAGTTTACGAACTGTTCAGAACTTTAAGTTGAAATGTGTAAGAAAGTGAACGCTAGATATGCTATCAGCTGCTAGCTAGGCCGACTCCATATGGAGGCCGTCATTACCGATACGAAAAGACTCCAGTGAAAGCTAGCTTTCTGACAGCCTCGACTCCCTCGTGTCCGGCGAATCCACTCGGAGGAAGGATACACTTCTGTGATGAGATAAACAGTCAATATAAAATCAGAGGCTTCAATCGCATCCCAGATCACCACTCTTTAACTCACGGGTCGCAGTCTGCTAGTGGGACATGGAGTCAACTCCACGAGGGTCGGGGATGTAATCATTGTACGAGATCTGGTGACCTCAGTCCGCCTCCCTCCCTGGTCAGTCACACAAACGCACAGAAACACGGATACCAGCCGGTGACAAACGATACTGAATCATTGACTAACTTCCTCATATAGGCACAGGAAATCACAATGTACACACCCGCGTGTGTATGTGCAAGTCGACCCAGGTCATCCTCTTATCACAGGGTATACATTTAGAACGGAATTTAACATAATTTAAAAAATATATGAAATGTTTTTCGTTTGAAAGGAAAGTTATTTTCATGAAATAAAATATGCATATTCACATTGTTGGTGGCCACACACGCGTGAATAAGCTCTCACTGAACACTGGAGCTATGTCGGTGTATTTCAATAATTGACAGCTCTGTCACTGTGATGGAACTGACCTGTACAGACGGCTTAATATAATGTTGTATGTCCAGCAGTGCACGGTGTGGCCGTATAATAGCACGGCATCACTACTATTATATATAACACACTGGAACAGCACGGCATCACTACACGCTGGAATAGCACCGGAACATGCTAACTCTCAGACACAGCGTACAGTAGGCCTACTGGAAACCAACACATCGTCAGCTTAGTAAATAGGAACTACACACATCAGGATTAGGTATCATCACTGGCGGATACTCCCGACATCCTGGGATTACATCAGACCACTGGAGAAGATTACAGACGTACGGGGGATGCATACTGCATACAGTAATAACTCCGCATTATTAAAAAAATATATCTGCTCTGTTAAACCATGATATTACTTGTTATTCCCTGTCCACAAGCACGTATGTCTAAATGCATTTATACCAAAATTAAGTGAACATCGTGCTCGGCTGAAGTCAGACTGAAGTCAGACAATTCGAGACACGCTAGAACAGGTGTAAATGTTGAAAAGGTTAGTGAAGCGATAATAATGTTGGAGTTACACGGTTCATTGAACTCTGATTACTGGTGATGTTAATTGATTCGGGCTGTATTAGATTCTCCTGTAACTAAACTGGCTGTTGATATGTTTGTGAGTCACCAGCTAGATTGCCATAATATACTATTCATATTGTTGGCGGATGCTGATGTATAACAATGCATACTTATATGGAGACTTTGTCAGGTCGCCTGGTATATATCTTGTTCACTCCAGGGGAGGTATCCTATAAACAGCTTGACTTAAATAAGCAAAACACTAATTTTGCGACACATTTTCTTTATTGGATTAGTCTGCAGTTTTAGACATAGATTCGATAAAGTTTTACGAAGCCAAATACAGAAAACAGGTTGATAATTAAGGTGTTTGTTGTTGACTTAAATCAATTAACAACTTAAGCTGTTTATAGGATACCACCCCTGGTTTAATTATACTTAATTTACTACATATAACGTTGGCTTTACAATGTCTATTGCCATAAAATACAGTATCTATAGAGTTAAAAAATATATACGATATGCTTTTATATGCAACACCCCACGTTTGTCCAATTTTGATAACAAATTTATATTGGTGTAGTGTAGTCACTTGTGTAACCAGCCTGGCATCCCCCTTGCGGGTTGCTTGGGGTTGATGTAGTACATTTAATAACAATAATACTAATAATGCATATCTATATCGCGCCTATTCCATGTCGGAAACATGCTCATGGCGCCACATAGAAATATGAGGGATTCAGATAAAGTTATGCATAGTGACATAAGAAATGATGGGTCTTAAGTTTAGCTTTGAAAATGTTTAGATTGTCAGCCAGTTTGATTTCAAGGGGTAATAAGTTCCACAGAACAGGCACAGTGTGTGAGAAAGATCTAAATCCATAGGAAGAGAGTCTGTAATCATATCTAGATACTATACCACGGCAGTGTGGCCGGGTCAGTTATAGCCACTATCGAGAATGTGTATGCTTGTATACTATATAACTTGGAATCATATAGTTTATTCTACACACGTACATGTAGATCCAATGCTTCATTAGCACTGGTAAATGGGAAGTGGATATTTTGGTTTAATGCTAGGGAAAACTATTTGATCGGAGCAAGAGCCAAACAGCTGGCTATAAGTCTTGTTTATCTTCACCAGCAGTATGTTTGGAAAAGACACTTCGACATTAATGCATCCTAACGACTGTTTATGTCTATTTCCATATACATGCATGTATAGATATGGCGGCTAGGCAATCTATGGTGCTAAGTGTGCTGGTCTGAGTGTGCTACTATACTACAAGTCCTTGAACCACGTGACCGTGTAACGTATAGCTAATGTTTGCTGCTACACAAGTCATAACTTGGACACTTAATTAGTAGGCTACTGTATTGTGACCCCCCAGAACTGGATCAGATGTTTGACGACGGACAGTGTGTGTACACACAACATACACAAACAGTCGTTAGTTATATAGTCTACTTGTACACTTGGTATGGTAACAAATCAAATCAAATAGGTTTATTCTCAATATTCACATTATATAGTGACATAGAGAACATACAATACACTACAATTCAATATACAGTAGGATATAAAGGACTATTGGAATAGTAGTAGTCACAACATTTGCAATTTTTATCAGCAGAGGTGTATAGTTACAGTTCATAAGACATATAAAGTTATGCATAGTAACACAGCATATAGACAGCAGATTATATCGTCATTTGGTCCCCGTCTGTCACTATGATGCAGCTTATACCCTATATTACCAGCTGCTTACACACACACACTAGATATCCGTGTCTGAATTCAGCTGAACCACGTGCTGCTTCAGTGTCATCGCAGGTTTGTGCTATTAATACAATAGTAATTGAAGTACCACCACTTCCCTCTTGTAAGCATGACCTACACAAAGGCAATGGACAGTAATGTTGAATACGAACACTGGAAACACCAAATAGTATGCATTATTAATCTAAATTACTGTTAAATAAATTATTTTCGTGGTCTTGAAAATAGACCTCATGGAATAAAGATGTGTTTAAAACATTTTGTTCAGAATAATATAACACGTGAGTTAATTATAAGCTATTAAGAGATACTGTAAATCATGAAATGAATACGAAAAAAAACTACCGCCATATTGTCGCATTTAATTGCTGCGCATTAAAGTGGAAAAAACATAAATGGAGACATGACCGTTCGCATTTTATTGATGTCGCATTTATGTCTAAAATCTAGAGGTCGCATTAAATTAGTGACGCATTAATTTCGTGATTTACATTATATACAAAAAAAAAGAGAAAAAAAAAGTCATTAGATTTGTATAATTACATGTATAGTTAATCTTGATCAGGATGGGATTGCTGATTGAAATGTATTTGGAAATATTCATAGTGACGAAAATAGTGAACACTTTACGAAATTATTCCAGCTAATTCAAGGTACCGTACACTGTTAATATACCGTATACTTTCGATCATTGGCATTTGTGATGAATAATCGTGCGTTGCTATGGTTGGTGACAAAATGTAGACCTAAACAGTTTTTCACAGTTTTGTACAAAGCAACTTAAGGTGAATGGAGCCTACTTGAATCACAGCCAGTGTATCATGCGCCTAGAACGGTATATGCAACACGTATTCATAGTCGCTTCCATCTAAGAGTTTCAGAATCATATTTACCAATGGAAATGTCACTATTAGTTAAATTGTTCGATGATCATACCAAATCAGAATCCATAGAGTACGTTAAGATTATTATCTTTGGCACGCACGAAAAGGTTAAACAAGAGCTTGCTTCAGGTCTGGAGAGACACTGGTCCGAGAGACAGAGGAAAGCTGGTTCTTGTGGTTCCAAGGGCCCAGGCTTCTATGGAAGAGTACTGGAGATCCAGATAGATGCTGCCGACAGCTTGTCCTACTTCTTCCACCAGCCCCATCTCTACCACGCCGCAGTAATGACATACACCGCGGACGATGATGAATCTTACAACTACGTGTGTCAGGTACGAGAGAGGATCGTCCAGCGTCATGGACGGAACACTCCGATAGTGTTCGTGGCGTGTATGCCCGAGGATTCGGACCTGGTCAGTCGTGAGGTCCGCGCGTACAGAGACCTCTTCATCAGCTGCGAGTGGGGCCACGGCCACTACGAGATGTCCGCACAGACCAGAGACGGAGACGTCAGACAGATCATGGAGCAAGTGATACGGAGGATCCAGGAGAAGAACGTCATGGAGAACACTACATCTACCCGTGGACAGTCCAACGTTGACAAGTGCAGAGAGTTTTGTCACAAGATGTTCAAGGGGACATCAAAATGACATGGAATTGTGTGTAAACTACTGGATGTTCGGACACAACTGTCATAATGACAAACATGTGCAGGGGCGAATCCAGACTTTCAGGTTAGGAGGGGGGGGGGGG
>JAVCKX010127053.1:0-10616 GCA_034780695.1 Lepetodrilus gordensis
TGATCGGCAAAGCCTCGCACAATATCAGTTTTACCAACTCGTTTAATAAATTCAGTATTAAATGACCACTCATGTTATATCCTCTATGTATTTCGTCATATCGTATGTTTTTAACGACTAGCCTATTCAATGAGTATGTGTTCTCTTGCATTTCCGGTTGAATTTCGTTCGGTTTGAATTGACTATCGGAACGTCTGTCAGTTTGTAGTATCTATATTTACCCATATCGTATGTTGTTCACGACTGACGTATGAACAGACTGCTAACGCCAACTAGTGTACACAACGAGCAATTCGTTGAAGGCAGTTTGACCTTTAGCACCAGTGACCATCTACGTGACTGCGGACGGTGCCGAGACTAAGAAGCACTGCCTAAGCTTACAGGATGTGCCCTCTACGTCTAAGACCAATACACTCTGATGGTTTGAGAGGATTTGACACCGCCATGCAGTCAGTATTGGGGCTTCTGTCTGTCAGCGTCAATGGACTGATTCGCCGAGTTTGTTTTGAGAAGCAAGCTTCATTGAGACGTAACATCAGACTACAGAGATCATTCGAAGGTCTTGAACATGCTCCATTCGAGCATTAGATTAACCCTCTCCCTGCTGGATTAGACACAGGCACTGCTATTTAGGGAATCTCCGGTTGCCTTCAGCGTGGAGAGGGTTAAACTGTAGGTAATACCTGAGATTTAGTACGGATTCTTGTTATTTCCCAATTTGTCATGAAAAGACATGCAGTAAATAATGTCCCTTATAAATTTCACAACATCGTGTTATACAGAAATTATTTCAAAATAATCGGAATGATAATTAGAACGGAAGTAGGACTATTTAAGTAGAACTCATTTTACAGCTCAGTAGGGCCTAATTATCAACTAATATAGCTATCTATTCCAGGAATCCGGTATAGAACAAGCAGGGCATGCGAACACAATGCGTACCAGCCGTGATATGAGTGAAATAATCTTTAAAGCTTCGCTAAACCAGTATTCACCAAAATTAAGGAGTACAGGGTAACGGATTTCAGACGCTACAACAATTGCTGACTTTAGTCTGAAACAATATCAGTCATTATATTCTGAACAAAGGATAGTCCAAAGCCCGTTTTCTAGGATCAATTCCATCTACATTTCTTCCACTCGTTGTCTCAAGAGACAAATATATTATATGGTCTGTGATAAATTGCCTCCATAGTCTGTTCTTCTTGATTATGGCTATTACGGACGCACTGCAGGCCTAATTAAAGACTGACAGAGAAAATAGTATACAGTTGTGATTATAGGTTCTACAATAATCTGGTTATAAATTAAGCACTTACAATTTCCATAATTCATATTTTTTTCTCTAAGCGCGTAATTGTCTAAGTCTATGAGATATTACTGAATTTACGTTTTATCGATAGAGCATCAGTTTTTAAAAAGTCTGCATAGAAATATGATTTGTATTTGGTATACGTATGTAATGAATTGGTTAGTGAGAAAATAAAGCGGAAATCAATATGAATTGTGTGAAGATGTCATTCTTTAAACCTGTTTTGTTCCATATCTTTGTATCTTCAATGTCTGGGTCGCGAATCTTTTACTTCCTTGCATCTTAAATATTAAGATCTTGACTGGAGTGTCGAGCACTATTCGCGTCTTATTCAGCCCTCGTTTAGCATCTAACTTGATCGTTATTCACCTCGTCTCCCTGTTGTGTCATTATTTCTAGTCTACATACATATAGTTCTTGAATCGATCCTGCTTGAACAGTCCTTTTGTCTGGTTTCCATATATTACCTGTAGGAGGAATAATGGAGCCGAAATTTAGCATAATTCTTAAACATTCGTAGCACGGACGTTGCTATGCATTTAAGCATACACATTATGTGGAATATATCATACATGTACCACAAATGTGTTGTCATTGTAGATGGATCCAGTTTAGAATTGTAGTCAAATTGCATTAGTGTCTATGCTCTAGGCTATGCCAACAGACTTGCATGGCTTATTCATCTCAGAGGATTAACATGAACGTAAATAATTTGTATATCAATTTCACTGATTTGTATCTACATTTATAATATTATAATAGTTTCGATTTCGCTGTTTAGGTTTCCAGAATTATATAACTTTTGGTAAAGAATGTTTACCTAATTTTACCTCTATTACAATATGTAAGGATACAGCGTAATACTTCTAAGTTATTCTCTTTGCCCCAGAAATCTACGCATTGACTTTAAACTGGATAAACCGAATCATGGAACATAGATGACAATAGTGTTTGTCCCACGCACTATCATACCACACTCGCGGGCTTACGATAACGTAGTAGGTTGCAAAGACCAATGTCAATAAGCGTATTCGTTTCAAACACGCGACCAACCCTAGAGTGATGAAATTAGCCGATGACCAAATACTCATGATGATACGGGTACCCTAATTGGCTAATTTCATCACGCGACCGTCACCCTAGGGTAGGTCGAGTGTTGAATCGAATACACTCAAT
Source organism: Lepetodrilus gordensis (assembly GCA_034780695.1). Lineage (NCBI taxonomy): Eukaryota > Metazoa > Mollusca > Gastropoda > Lepetellida > Lepetodrilidae > Lepetodrilus > Lepetodrilus gordensis. The sequence goes on from JAVCKX010127053.1 coordinate 2,489, forward strand.
TGTAAATCGCTCATGTTTAGTTGTCTAAAGAATACACCTCCTACAATAACATCGATAAAAATATTTAAAATATTTCATCATGCAAAAAAATGTCTATCATTAAGGATAATACAAAATATTCTCTATTACGGTAAGTCATTTATATTCTGTAGACATGATCTACGACGTTAGCCAACTCTACAGCATGAATGGCTCCAGGTTATATAATTAGTGTCTGTATTTAGCGGGCACCTGCAATCTAGGCTGGAGGTGCACAGTGTAGAGCCATCTTCACTTCAATGTCAATAACGTCTATCTCATTATAACGGTGAGCAGCCATTATAAAACAGGTCTACACCTTAAGTATCTGCAACTGTCTAGATAACGCTGCATAACATGTTGATAAGGGTGTCCTAAATCGTAAATCCTAGTACTTAAAGTTATTACATTGTTTGTCCTTGAACTTGTTTTTTCTTTAACAGATTGAAGACATATAGGAGAAAAACAGTTTTGTCCTTGAACATTTTGGTAATGCACATAGGAGAGAAAATGAGTTCTTATTAAACTCCATTTCAGTTTTCTATGTTTGCAAACTTGCGTATGAGTTTGTTTTTATTATATTGTTGATTAAATTAATTTACAATTTCACATGTATTTTTCGTATATTTTCACCAAATACTTGTACAACTGCTGCCTTGCGATGAGAAATTCTCTCTGTGACATTCCATATTCCTGATAACCCTAGGACCCATGTTATCGAACGCGGTCTGGACCAGGTAAACGCGAGTATAACATTAAAAGGTATTATGGAAAACAGTTAACTGGAAACTGAGTCTGGACCTGGTTTTGGTATGCTTGTTTTCTATAGTATATTGTTGGCTAAACTACGAGTCTAGGTTTCCGTAAACCAAGACTAACTTTAATCCAGGTCTACACTAAACCGCGTTCGATAATATGGGCCTAGGAGTTCGAACAGCTACCTGCATTTAATTTTGGTGAGACAGTGCGCATACCGCGTTCGACTATAATTTTCAATGTTCGAGTTCGAATTCCGTTCCGGAATTCACCATGTTATCGTATAGTTACCATCCTTGGTTCATCCATCCCATCCATTGGTTCACGCATTAACATACAGTTGGTACGGATATATCCGTCTTCTAGGATTTGATTTGAAGGAAAGGTGGCATTCCTTTAGAGATATGCGCCGCGGGATATTCAATAAAGTGTATATATTGAGATGTCCGTAAAATCTACACATTACAAGTGCACTGGTACTCAAAAAACATGACGTCATCATCCCGATAGCGAATCAGGGTATGGTCATATTTCAGTATTACGCAGCGGAAAAAACATATTATTTGTAAGCTCAAGAAGTGCCGGGAAGTCCCCTTGGTTGAAGGTGATGTTTCTCGCGGCTGTTCCATATAAGAGCGTATTCGTTTCATCACTTGACCAACCCTAGGGTGATGGTCGAGTGATGAAATTAGCCAATTAGTGTATTCGTATCACGATGAATGTTGGGTACGAATTCCTTCATTTCCTTCATCACTCGACCGTCAGCCTAGGGTTGGACGGATGATGAAACGAATACGCTTTTAGGTACTTGTTCACGGGTCATAAAACAGTTATATTATTATTACATCAATCATTGACACTTTCTGAAGTGTCTATATAACACTGATACACTAGAGTATAGATAGTTCATAAGGCAATAGTTGTATGGCATCATTACCTTCACTGATAATACAAGACCTACGTGTAGCCATCCATTTCTCTTACTTTACGCGGGCAGGTTACATGTACATGATATATACATCGGCGTAAATGTCGTATAGTTCAATCATTGTTATACCTAAAGTTCACTAACGGTTACTGTGCAGGAATAAAGAAGCTAAGTAAAACTGCTTCCAGTAAAGCCTAATAATTGTAGTGAACGAACGTACATCAACATGGAATAAACAAACAAAATATACAATAACAAAAGTTTTATGATAATTAGACTATAAATGAATAATTCACCATTATGCTATGTGCATCTTGTAGTATTACAGTATACAATTAAATTTGTATGAGGGTAATGTTTTGTCAACGCAAGATTACACACAGCTGACTAGCACCCAGTTATATGAAAACTTCCACCAGAAAATCTAATGATTACATGCCAAACAAACTGAATACGTCAGTGCTCTATAAGCTAACCGGAAGTACAAGTCTTACCCCCACGGAATCCAAAACCGGCCAATTTGAGATTACCAATTACCGTAAAATAAAACGAAGAAGTATGTCGTAGTAGTAGTAGGCGTTCCAGGAGACAAAGTTGACTTTGTGTGTATCACTGAACACGTGCCAGACGACTGGGGTTCGATTTCTCCGGATAAGTTCGTCTATCTCGATATAGATGTCTGTGGACTTCATTGACAAGGTATCGGTAGACGTGTGTGCGTGTTAATCCACAAACATCGAAGAAGATGCGGTTAAAGTTCCCTCGGTAGCACTAATGGCTGTGTTAGACAGATATTCTATCTCACGTAAATCATATGCACTTAATATAGTTCACAATTAATTTACTTTGTTGTGTTGGATTTATTAACAACACGGGCAATACAAGCTTTGGTCGTAATATAATATCTTCTTGAGGTCTCTGTTCCACAGTGATATACAAATTAACGTACACATTAGTATAAGTATACGATACGAAAGAATCTTTGTTTGAGAATAGTTAATAAAGGTTATAGTACTTCGATAGCGCGCCAAACAATTATTAAAATCTCGAAGCACGAGTTCGAATCCTGTACTGGACAATGCAAGCGGTGGTGTACTGTCTGGATCCACAACAGTGTGCATTTCTTCATCTTGTATTCATCTCCATCAAACTTGACCACTGTAGTCTTGCCGCAACACATAGTTGCTTCGGTTTCTCCTCCCAGAATAAACATAGGCCTACTTTAGCGAAATACATTTGGTGACACTTTGGAAACCGTTGGAAAATCCAACTCGCTTAATTATTGAAGCTCAGACGTACAGTATACTGCTTAACGATGATTGATCCTAGAATTACGCATTACTGTCCGGACAAACAACGACTACTTATTGTCTGGCTAGATAGGACCTATACTGTTTAATTACCAAACATAGAGAAAGGTATTTGAATAGCACTAGTACTGTAGAACATGTACGTACAGTCATCTTCTATTATAACATGACCAACATGGTCAGGGAAACACTTTAGCCGTGATTCTATCAGTCACAATGCATGACAAGATATGATTTAGTGATACTTCTATTGGAAAAGTGAACTGACCATCATCCGGGTCCTAGGTAATGAACGCAGTAAGAACCCGGATGACTGGCCATTAGCACCATCACTGAGTTGCCACTTCTGTGTTGGACTCCCAAGAGCTTCCAAGAGCTTCCGAGAGCCTGTTAGCTATTCCTGCCTACCATATGTGAATTTTGTTGGCCTGAGATCAAACAATGTAATTTCCTGGAAGGTGTTGAGTAGCTGTTACCAAATAACGTCATGATGTCAGCAGGACATAGCCATTATATTTTCTATATGAACAAGGACAAACTATTGCGTTCAAGCTCACTGTCTGTTCTAATTCAAAACGATATTCTGCGTTGAGGATACACAAATTCACATTATGTATTGTAACCTTGTACAAACATTATATCAAATTCCGAAAAGGACATTTATTCAGTCATGGTCCAAATGCAAATGATAGCTACAAGGTTTCAGTTCGTGTTCAATAACTGATTCATTATTGAAACTAATACTGTATTAATTACAATAATGAGCATAAACTAAGAATCGGCTAAATAGTATAATAATAAAATTTCAAGAAATAAAAAGAAATGTTGACACGAAGAAGATCGTTGTTCTTCAAGATTCGATCACTAAACACTAAGCAACAAGCGTCGCCAACAGAAGATTACATCTAATCTCATCAATTATCGTTATGGTTTTAAATTACGCGTTGTCAGGGATGGAATCCACCAATGAGATCAACTAGTCATGTCACGTGTCAGTGATAGTTTCTTTTCATCGCAGACCGCAGAGCCGACAAAAGACCCAGTGCTCTCTACCCTGGATTATTCAATAACATCGTTCATCGGAGTAGATTGACTTTAAAAGATGGCGGTCAGACTACACACGCCAGATCGCCATTTATCGTCACGTAGGTTTCGGCAATCATGCAAATTGCTGAGTCTGTGGAGTATCTCTTTCTTTACTTGGAAGGATTTAAATACCGCTGTTAAGATAGTGTGGTCAGAAAGACTATTGGTATTCTATTTCTGGACAATGAAGAGAAAAACGGACATGAAAATAGCTTGGTGAAAACGTGGTGAAAAACAACAACTAATAATTGAATGTGCAAAAGTAAGTGATTGCACTATATATTCTTTAAAATACATGGTTCTATAATTGTCACACCTAACATAGAATCTCAGAATAGTGCTACTTTGGACGTCTTCGTGTCAATTTTCCATATTTATTTTCCCAATTAATTTAAAAGACGTGCATTGTGATACGGCATACGTTAGTTCAGTACTTGACTACAAAAACGTGTATTTGTCGTAAGGAAATAGAGGGTTATACATCAAATATATGTGCTATTTTTATATATGGCTACATGCTTTAATTTACGTGATGGTGTCCATCTATAGCTAAAAATATTTATATACTTCCAAGTTTTCAAAAGAGTATAAAAGTCCAACATTTCAACAACTCCAGTGCTAGATGTATTGTGCATATCCGTGTAACAACAATCAGCTGATTGTCAACTTAAAAAAATCAAAACTATATTTATATGTCTGCGATCATGTAAACAATTACTGATGAATAGCTGTTATATCATGGTTATAAGGTACCAGATTTAATTAAGTCAGTATGTACAAATGTAGTTCTATTACTGTAGTTCTAGTAATGATAGTTCTATTACCGGTATAATTATATTTATGTACGCTGATGTTTCAACAATCACGGTAAATTCAACAACAGGTTAAAGTTATTAATCGACATCAGTAACATAATGGTAATATTTACTATAATTTAGAAATTCTGGCGTATTGGCTATTTGACAACATTTCTTTTTAAAGTTGTCTCTGTGTCTACTCTACATAGTAAAATACGTCAATACGCCGACTAGGCTCCCATACCAGTCTATATATTGATCACATTTCTGAGTGTTATGTTATTATCCGAAACGTGTTTGATGTTGCGAAAATAGTTCTTAAATGATATTACCAATGAGCATGTCAATAATTTATTCATTTATTAAATGGACCTTGAATGTATATAAATAGTATTTTGAAATAATCGAAATCACAAACAATCGATGGCTCGGGAAGAGCTATAAGCCAGACTGAAACCTATGTTCTATTGCCTCGCACTGTGTGATGATGAATGACATGATATAGATTATTTCCTCGGCGTGTAGATAGTATACCCAGTCTTATATGCCTTTATTAAATGTGCATCCAATGTAAAATAATCGTATAAATACACAATGCACTGATTGAATACAGTAGACGCAATTTAATGCCAATTATTTCTAATAAACATATCGGCAGGAGCGAAAGGGCACGAACGACGTCTCGGGGGAAATGTTACGGGTCGAGATGTCTGCTGCACAGTTTGGTCTATACAGATACGTGGCATTGGCTGTGGGTCTAGAAGTCTGCTGCACAGCTACGTGGCATTGGCTGGGCATTATCATCAGTCACCAGAGTCAGATGAACTGCAGCGTCACCGACCAGAAGAAGCAAGCATACAGTGATACACGTAGCTTGTAGGAACATGTGTTTTTTTACACACTCTCACTGTTTGTAGAATCCAAATTCACATTCAATAAAATGTAACGTATGAAGGCAAGAACAAACTGTTTTGTAGCACACAACTTTGGAAGAACAACAACTGATTTCAACATATTTTATTGACTCAAATTCAACAGGATTAGATACAAGTGAAACATGTATCATAGTCCTCTCCTTATTTATAATTAATAAATATGAATTACATTTGGTGCAAACATAAGTAACATGATCGGTTAAGATAAATGTTTAATTCATAAAGATAGTAACTTTATTTTGACTGGTGATAATAATACTGTGGTTTCTGCTAAAGTGTTTGAAAAAATATGTAGATTCGACCAGGCCGATTCAGGATAATTTGGCGCCCAACGTGGGACATATACATGCATAGTGATACTGGTTTTATAAATGATGACTAGTATCATAAGTATAGTATTGCTCATTTCACCTAGTAGTAAGTCTCATTTACACTAAAAGATTGTTTGAAACTATAGCATATAGGACTATTTAATAATCACATTTTCGAGCATGGATTAGACGCAATATAAATATGCACATTAATACATTACTTAGAATATAGAAATTGTTTGAGTAATGTCCATGATTGTATTTCTCAGAATGTAGCAAGGCCGAATGCAAATGAACAAGGTATGTTCTGATCTTGGGACAAGTAAAGCGAACTAACGAAGCAAGGTAATTGAATTCTCTGTCCCCAGAGGCGAAATGTCCCGTGAACATTACTTTGCAGTGACGGGGCATAGATCTTGGTGTGTTCAAGTAAGCGAGCGCTATAGCTACTTCCGGTGATGTGATGAAGACCTGTTATTTGACTTTGTCGAGCTCTCGATGCCTTGAACATGTCCTGCACCAAGTGTGAGGAGGATTCTTGTTATCCTCTCTATGTTAAAACCATCCAGACAGTTCCATTCGTGCTAGCGCTGTAAACCTCTGAATTTTGATTGTGTGCTTAGCCGAGTTAACCGAGTGATATTATAATTAAAATAGACATGAACTGTTTCGGAAAGTGAGTGAAGCCGTTCGCTTTGTGATTTAACCATCAGTTATTGTTCAGAAGTCATTAACGGGAATTGGTTTTCTTAAAAGCGACAGACAATACTGTTAATGACCAGTCTTTACCCCTTTAAAGCATTCGTTGACGCTTAGACGAAACTATGTCCGTGATTGAAAACGTGGTTTGAGATTTTACACGTTTATTTTCAATGACGTGATGAGGTTCCTTAAATATATTACATGGAGGTTAAATGAAGAGCTTAGACTAAAGATTTACATGATGACATATCAATTTCTTAATGTATTATTAGCGTCCGTATTTAGGTACAACTGAATTTGTTTTGTTACGTTATACGCCCAATGATTGTACTTACCGGGAGTTTCCGTATTTAGGCCCACCTGAAATTTGGCCCATGGGCCTAAGAGCTTGGGGCCAAATAAGGAGGCAGGCGGACGCCAACCATAACAATTTATATACAAGATTACTTAGTATATTCACGAACTCTTTCATACAAGAGGGTACATAATCGTAGCTCAAGTGGTATTAGAAAGTGACTTTAAGGTGATCATCATTATTAACATGGATACATAACAGCTTCCACCAAATAGCATAAGCTACTGCACGTTATAGTTACTGCCTCGTATACAATTGTATGCAGTTCACAACTAAATCGTGACCCGTACGAAAATTAATTCCATTAAGATAATACAAAATGTGCTTCTGATTAAATTCACTTGAAATAGATCTAATTTCAATACAATAGCATTATCCCTGTCAATTATCTATCTGATAGACGACATGCACGACAGCTGGCTTCCTAGTAGGTCTATAACAGTCACCCATCCAGACGTTAAATGGCGCCGATATTGACGGATATTCATAATGATTGTCATAGAGGCCTCTGGAGTCATAATCATTGCTGTCTGTTTAGGAGTAGATATCAGACTAGCAGGATTTGGACACGAAAACTGAAATCCCCCATTCTCCTCTGGCTTGTAGACTGAAGTTTCCAGACGTCCATACATGTTCCGAGCTCTCGTGTACGAAATGTCGTAACTCGGAGGTAACATCACGTAAGCGTCACGTAACGTCACGTAATAGCACGTAATCGTCACGTAACATCACGTAAGCGTCACGTAACGTCACGTAACGTCACGTAACATCACGTAAGCGTCACGTAACGTCACGTAACATTACGTAAGCGTCACGTAACGTCACGTAACATCACGTAACGTCACGTAACATTACGTAAGCGTCACGTAACGTCACGTAACATCACGTAAGCGTCACGTAACGTCACGTAATATCACGTAAGCGTCACGT
>JAVCKX010127064.1:0-10615 GCA_034780695.1 Lepetodrilus gordensis
TATAGATATAAATATATAGATATAGATATAGATATATATATAGATATATATATAAAGAGAGGAAAGGAAAATATGAATAAGAAAAGAAGAAACAGAAAGAAGTATTTTATTTTGATTTTGTATTAGGTTTCTGAGCAAGAGTTTGATTTTAGTAATGTATCTAGACGAGTAGAAGCTATACTAGGTCATTGCACATATTGTATGATATCATACAGTATATCGACATCGGTATTTTGTCATCTCTTTTCAGTATATATGTGAGAGACACTTCCAGAGGATAGCAGGCCAGAGTTTGTTTACAGGCTTGAGAGCTATCACGCATTTCGGCAGGCCAAAATTCGCGGAATTCCTGGCTTCTCTAGCCAATGAACACCCACAGGTTCGTCAATTGCGTATACATGCTTGTTTAAACTGTACCAGTGCCAGCGCTATATTTCATATGTTTTCCAACTAAGCACATAGCACCCTTTATTACTGAATACATTATGAATGATTTCCCTATGTCCTCATCCTACAGGCTAAGAGTGTGGGTGTGTTCAGCTGTGGCCCGCCCCCCATGACGCTCAGTGTCGAGGCTGCCTGTTCGGATCTCAACAAGTCGGAGGGTCCCACATATGTACATCACTACGAGAACTTCTAGCCTGATGCTACCGTATACCTATCAACTATAGTACTTCTAACACTTGCTCGGCTTCTGTAAACGAATTTATATACGCGTAAATCTTAAATACGGTAATTAAACCTCTTTAAAACTATACTTTATAAATCACAATCACTCAGTAATGTCTTATATTCATGTTTAAAATACTGGGTTATTTGGTTATTTGAAAAAATATGTATTTATAATTATAACATGACTTGCGTGAATACCCTACAGCGATTGGTCAAAAAGTGCCACGCCCACGAAACACCTCTGCGCGTTCGGTGTTCAATTCAAATTTAGACGGTATCAATTTACGATTGATACCCTCTGATTTCCAAACAGTAGACCTTTATCCCCTAAGTATACCCCATGACACACCATTTACATTTGGTGCACAAGGCACTATTCATGCATATAATATATATTATATACGAGTTCAAAGTCTCTGTCGTACGCTAGCCAATCAGTGAAAGTTAGCCAAGCGTTTGTATTCTCATAATTACATGAGGAATATAGATACCATCTAGTCATGAATCATAACACAAGATATACACGTATACAACCTTTTACTACACTGAAGTTACGTATTGAATTCTAAAATTGCCTGCACATTAAAATAGAGAAATAGGCATAGGCACTATATGCAATGTATTACTTCGACTAATTACCTATCAAACGATATAATATGATATAATATAATTCAAAATGTAGTTTACCATCCATAGTTATTTCTTATTTATTTGAAAATCAATGTTATATAATACCATCAACGTTGTATTCGTTACAAAAATAGAAAGCTGTATAAAGTAATCATATTTGTGACATTGGTGGGGCCTTCTAATTAGGAATTGTCATCATATTTATGTCTACCAGTATACAGAAATCACTATAATAATTTCGAGACCAATAATTTAAATACCATGTCTGAATCAATATTTTAACATTAAGCATGTATATATGCTCGACCCAATTCCATTTTAATTTGAATTCCATTTGAATACCATTATCTCAATTTGAAAATTTTGAATTAGCAGTGATATGACTGATATTAGCATGTATTGTAGTGCCACACTACTAGCGGTGGCTTCATCCACGCATTATATTAACAACGTGACAACTCTGATATTGTTTACGATGAGGTAGCACACTCACATTCACACCCAATAACCATGGTTAGTATCTTAACATCTGTACTACTGGTACAGGCGTTAAACTCTACAATCGCTGACTAGATGTACACCGAAGCATTGATAGCATTATATGAAGTCACTGAACAATTACAAATTACTCGAATCTCTTGTCACGAATGGACTGTAATAAATGGGAGATAACTCCTCAAATGAGAGCGTGTACATACTGTCATACTATGTGTCATACTCATGTTGAAGGAATGCTTATTTGTACCGTACAGTATACATGTATACATACTAATTATAGTTTTTTATGAATGCATATGCATGCTACTAGGTAGTATGGATTATGTAATGTAAGAATAAACCAAATATGACTGCATACAAACTGTAAATCTTATAGACAACATTACATTATCATCACGTTATAATAGTTCATTTTCTGCTACTCTTTTGTTGTTGTTGTTGTATATTCACGTATTTAGTTAAAATTACCGTGTTTGTGTATACGTCATCTACAACCAGTTTCGCTACTGAACGTTGATACTGATATACTAAGTTTTGCTAAAAATGGTTGTCACCCCCGAAGTTACGTACGCGCTTCAATACTATATTAAATACTCACTAGTGTGCACGTTAATGAGATGGTTGAGAGATGAATACCGGTATACTGATTTACTTAAATTGTTTCGTTTAACGCACTTCTGGCACTATAATGGATAATACATATTTTCAAAATACCCATTCGTACTATATGTAGGCACCATTGCAACCATTCGTAAACAATAATTACTCAATTCCAAATTAGTATCCACCTTTAGAAGTGTTCACAATTAGATAGAAATATTCTGAAGAACACATTTGTATGTCTTTTCTTTTCGTTCATTACAAATAATGTATGAGTGACAATTATTCTTAACAAGAGTTATTAGTAGGTATACGTGTTAAATGCTTGAATGTGTTTGAAAGGCATATTAAATTAACAATAACCTACGAGTTATCTATTAACCCAGCCAATCGCATCAACTGTATAATACATGTTGAAGACTGCATGCATTCATCATTTATGTTGCCTATAACATTAAATTTTTACGCTGTGATATATTTTATGAATAAAAGATAAAATTTATTGTAATATTTCGGGTTGTTTTACATTGGCATTGGCACAATGTGCACTCCAGTCTTGAAGCTTATGACGAAACAACAACGACAACAACGACAACAACAAGATGATGGTCAACGTGTGATAAATGAAATGAATTGCTGCGCTATCTTGCAATGTGTCAAATGTGGAACGTATGCTAGTTAGGCTTGCAACCATCTTCTTAAACTCACGTCCTCTGCACTCATGCGTAGACCTATATGTACGGACAGTGACGGGAATTAGAACACTCCCCGTGTCTGCGTCACACACAAACACACACACACACACACACACACACACACACACACACACACACACACATTATACGTGTACTCTCTTATACCAGTATGCTTTAGAATTATTGATAATACAGACGCCATTTCTGTCCAACTTATCTTTAGATTAATTTTTCACCAATGTATAGTTTTCTGTTTTGAAATTAATTCTTTGAGATTGTGTGGACTTATACATTTCAAACTACAACATGCCGTCATTCAGAGATTAACACATATCTTGACTAGTCAAGATTGAACTCGAGAATTCTGGCTATACTACTGATGCTACGCTTTACCACATAAACTGATTCTGTTTCGCGAATCGTCTGGTTAGTATTATATCCTATACGAAACCATTGAGCGCGTAGCCCTCGCATAATGATATTATATTATAGTATAGGAGAAACCATGACCTAACATGAAACAGTTAGGTTATGGCGGTACGTGTCCAAAGAATACTCTGATAAAGTCTAAATCAATTAAACATTTACAACAAAAGAAATGAATGAGGATTCAATGGTAAATAATGTAAAGACATTGCAAATTATGGCAATTATGTAAATGCCGCTCCTATATATAACGTATATTATGTTGAAGTTCTAATTCGCAAGCTCAACCGAACATAACATATTTACAAACATTTAACAAACACTCAATTGTACGGTGTCAACGCCGTCTCAAGTAACCTTACCACGTGACCACTGCACGAGCTTATTGCTCATTCTTGTCACCTTACAATTACCGTAAACCTGTTAGTAAATACATTAATATAATCAAGGTTTCACGATCAGTGGAATACATAATAACATATTAAATACTATATTATGTGACACATTAAAGGAACACTATAAATAAAGTTACACAAGCATATTACAGGTAATAACAGAACTGGTCCATATGATATGAGGTCCTTTCTTATATTTAGCTCCAGAAGTAAACATATTTATCGGATTCAGTTCCTTACTGCATATTGTGATGTCATATCCATATGTTAAGTTCTGTGAATAAATGGCCTGATTCCATGCATGCAATATGAAAATACAAAGTATGTAAGCACATCAAAAAGTGTATGAGTTAATGATTATCGGATAGAAATGGCATAGAACAACACCAAGACAACGACGACGGAGCAAGCATTTAATATACAAATAGTATTTTATATGAATTATATCAGAACATACAATGTGCAATACTAATATTACAAGTTTTGCCTTCACGTACCTGTTCTACATTTTTTTTAGTAAATACTGTACATCGAACCTTGGACATTTAACCCTCTCCATGCTGAAGGCAATCGGAGACACCCCAGCGAGCAGTGCCTGCGTCTAATCGAGCAGTGAGAGGGATAAATAACTGCTCTTGAATATTATCATTCATTCATTCATAGACAGTGATCCCAGGGTATTTGACGGAGCTTAGTGTAGTCATAATGACATGTGTTTTCGAGGATGGATTATTATACGTAGACCAAATTCAACCTAAGGAGAACAGTTATATGTACGCATGTTACGTGTAATACGCATGTAGGCCTACATTGGTTGATTTCACTACATAGGCAAAATATAAAAACTGGATTATATATGCAGCATTTGTAAATAATATGATGCATCTAAACATAGGCCTATGGAATGTTTAGAAACAGATTCAATAAATAAACTTATACAATGATGATTCGAACATTATGGACGTAATTTATCCTGAGCGAAGCCAAAGCAGACACTGCTATAAGAATGTGTGTAAAATGAGCATTACGAATCGAGACAATCGACCTTAATACAATATCATGTTTGAATTTGACGCTGACACTAGACATTGTACAAACCAATAAACGACAGTAATTGCATATACGCTGTGTGAACTTTGAGCAACAGCAGAGAATCCATTCTCCATATATATCAGTTGGGATAAATATGTAATATATAACTACACAGTCAATGTTAAACAACAAATATATACATGCATATATTTTTTCTAACAGTATATATTAATAACAAATGGAACATATATATATGTTTTACTTAATATATATGTTTAATATACAGATTGAGTATAAAAGTTAACAGAATCAAAACGTAAACTATAAAAGTCCAGTTCCCTTGGTTCAAAACACTTGTAGCTCGCACCTACTGTAGTATCGACAATTGGTTTCACTACTCTCGGAAGAGCTACAAGTCTTTGCCCAATCAGTGCCAGGATTACGACGCCTAGAGGAGATCTATAAATGTGTTGTATAAAACTCTGGAGACGTTACTTCATTTCCTGCGTCATATCTTGGAGTCGATTCAAATCCCTGACTTGTATTTTCTTCTCGAGGACCATCATCCTCAACAAAACTCACGTGTATGTTCGAATGTCCCTGTTCTGGATCTGGGTCGGCCTTCTTGACCTCAGCCAACTTCAGATAGTGACGCTCCACTCCATTTTGGTCTTTTTCTTGCAACGCGTCTTGTTCTTTCTGGCTGGCAGAGTACGTGGTCTATAAATAGTAACACAGTGAACATCGAAGGTCAGTGGCACATAACAGAGCTGGGGACAACTGTAGTCCCTGTCAAAGACGTTTCGTGGCCATTTATTTAGATTTTTAATGATTTTTGCCATTTCTTTGAAAAATTGCCAATTAAAAATACATGTCAAAAATTATTTAAAATGGACAAAATTGTCACGTAACATCTTTAACAAGGACTAGTGCAGCGGCAATACTAATATTCAATGACGTTACATGATTTATAAACGCATGAATTGTAGAACAAAATCAGGGCGAGGTTTGTTTATCTTTTCAAGCACAAACCGTTTAGTAAACATGTCTCAGGAATTAAAATCTGAAATCATGATGAGTCTATCGTTTTCAAAAAGATTAATATTTGATAGGGTACCGTAATAATATATGTTCTTGTAAATGTGTCGCCTTTATGCATAGATGCATTTATGTTGCATTCAGATAAAGATTATATTGTTGTTGTTGTTATTATTATTCTTATTATTATATATTATTATTATTATTATTAGCGTAGCGTAGCTTAGGTAGCGTAAATATTAAACTTTTATGATGATGAGACATGGATGTATCACCCAATACTGGCTTCCACTGGAATAACATCAGGTGGATAACAATGTTATTCACCCGGTGATAACATTGCTTCAAAATTGTCCTGATTGGTCATGGATCAGTCATGCTGTTGCCATCCAATCGACAGCCGTTCGCGTGCATGATTTGCATGGGTTTGTCGATTTCACCAATCACTTGTCACCATTGCAGATGCGTGTGAAGACTTCTGTTCAGTAACTAAGCAAGTAAGGTACACTGTTTATACCTTACATTTGAGCATATTTCTTTAGTTACATTATTGGGTGAAAAATAGAGAATCTCCACCGAGTGTCTTTTGATACCAATGTTTTCCTACGAGTTGATAAAATATTTTGCCAAGGATTTTGGTTACTTACTTTTATCGACGAGTAGGATAACATTGGTATCAAAAGACACGAGGTTGAGATTCTATTTATCAGTATTTGGCAGTAGGATAGCGGAATATATGAGTGAAAATATATCCTTATACTACACTCTACAGAGTGAAAAGGTTAGCATTATACTACACTCTGCAGAGTGAGAAATATATGATCGTGGCTTCGCCACTCGTGACAATATAGCCTCCCCATTTCACTCGATGACATAAAACATGATATTTGGGAAACACAGTTAAGTATCCTCTATTTCCTATGGAACTTACTGTAAATGGTCAAATTAAAAGCTAAATGCACTTTTAACCCTAACACTAAACCTCTGTTTATCACCTCCCCTATACTATAGTGATTGCATGATTCTTACGTGTATGTTATTATATACTATAGAAGGTATTACATACTGATATGGTTGCCAATTATTCAAAATATGTTTGAGCCAAAACGATTGACGGTTTTACTACTTTAAAATAAGTGGGATAGCTGCGAAATTTGCCCCTGTTGCTCGCACGTGACAGGCGGCTCATTAATTATTCATGATCTATGACGTGTCAGGTGCGTACATATTGGCTGTATTCGATTCAAGACTCTAGTGTCGCGAGTGGTATAGGTCATACAGCATGCCTAGTAAGTACTTGAATCGAATGACAGGAGTAAACACCGAGTGAATCAATATGTAAAAAAATGAAAATGAATAATTATATTGGATTAAACGTGCGATTTATTTTAATAGATTATCATTGGGTATATACATTCGCTGTCATATTTCACTATGATATCGAAGTCTATTTAAACAAACTATGTTTGAATAAACATAGCTACTTTGATCAAAACAAAAAGTGAAAGCGAAAGTAAACGTAAATAGTACCTACCTTTCTATAATCAATTCCACATCTGAGTGGCCTGAGAATAGCTTCAGGCATGCATGGAAAGATGCGATCGAATAATGGACAAATCAAACGAGGATCTTTACATTGTTTTTTGCATCCTCCTGTTAAATAAAGTAAAATGTATTATACAAAGCTATATGCATAATGTAACTTCTCGCTTTTATCTTTTTGTTAAACATTGTTTATACACAATGTAGTTTGATTTTGATATAATTTCTGAAACTTGTAATGAAATCAGACAGCTTTGGGAGATCGTATTCTAAGACTTTGAACAGTTTAATAAAATGTTGTCATTATTTGCTGCAGTAATATACTGTATATCAGTTATTTAATGAGTCAATATTTTAATGCGACCGGTATATTTTAGACATACATGCGATTTAAACTAGCATTAATTTAGTGATTTACAGCATTGGCATCAATCACTGACACCGAGGTTCTACACACCTGTTATCGCACTGACTAACAATCCCACAATAATAAGAACCGTCATCGCTGCTGGAGTATAGTACAAATACGACATTGCATACATCGGCAAGAATGGGTCACTAGAAAAGAAAATATCAATATTAATATTATTATTATTAGGTTATAATTGACATTCCATTCCTTACATTACATCAATACACTCGGTAAGCTTGCTAGCGTACCTGGAACCAATGGGTGGGGCCATGGTCGACGGTGATGGCGTGGTCATCGTTGCAGTCGTCATAACGGTGGAGGTGATGTTCCAGTTGCAGCCACTAGTAATGACTGGGGACGGTGTGGCAGTCCGCACTTTGTTGGCGAAAGCCCCAAATCCGAGCCAGGACATGAATGTCAACGAGACAAGACAACCAACTAACGCGCCCTGAAAGTACATTGGAAAGTAATAACATTTACTATTTTTATAGCTATCCATTCCACCACACAACCAACTGACACGCCCTGAAAGTACATTGTCATTGGAAGAGTAATAACATTTACTATTTTCATAGCTATCCATTCCACCACACAACCAACTAACATGCCCTGAAAGTACATTGGAAAGTAATAACATTTAATATTATATTATTTGGCCACTCCACATGTTGCGCCTCATGTTAACGTCTTAGGAGATGTCTATCGTAGCGCTACAATTGTTCTGTGGAACTTGACTTGGATGACCATAAGGACTCGCTATGGTCTTATAGTGGATATGAGAGCTGCGAGAAACGATACCCTGGTCAATAAAATCAATAAATTAAATTAAATTAATTAAATAAAAGAAAATAAATTTAGATATTAGGAGCATTATATCTAAAAAAACATATCATAGTTTTAGACAAAGTAGAATTGAAACTTAAAATCTGTGGATATATTTTAATTGCTATTTAATATATGACAAATCACACTGAAATAGGTTTTGACTATTCTTGTCCGCACGGTGAATGGAATAAATTAGAGGTTATGTTGGGAGAGATATGTCTGATTATGTAGACTGTCTGGACAATGGAATACATTAGAGGTTATGTTGGGAGAGATATGTCTGATATGTAGAATGTCTGGACAATGGAATAAATTAGAGGTTATGTTGGGAGAGATATGTCTGATATGTAGAATGACATACCCATTCATTAGCCATGGGGAAGAACATCCCTAGCACGAACAAGCCAAGCAGTGGTCCATTTAGTATTCCATAGATACTGTACGAAGCCTATAATAAAGCCTATAGAATAACACATGAATAATAATAATAATAATAATAATAATAGTAATAAATAATAATAATAATAATAATAATAATAATAATAATATTTATTTAAGAAAGTAATCAATACATGCATACATTAATTCATTTATTCAGTTACAAACATTGCGAATGATTGCGTACTGTTCTGGACATACGGTATGATTAAACCATAGACATAGTTACGGTATGATTAAACCATAGACATAGTTACGGTATGATTAAACCATAGACATAGTTACAATGATAGATTTAGGTAGGATGCTGTTTTTGCATTAGCCAAACGATTGCAAATTACATTATACGTACTTCTTTAGGACATTTACTACACGTATACAGTATGACACGTGATACACACTATATCTAGAAAACAACTGCGGGTCACATAATACACTTTCTTCAGATCACGTGATACACAATCCAAGATCTGACTCCTCAAAACACACCTGAAGAACACTTCCAAGCTTCGAAACGAGATAGGCAAGACCCACTCCAACAAATCCAAATATTACAACTGTAACAGATTATCTTTACTCGTTAATAATTAACACATTAACACGGCACACTTGCCTTAGATCTCTGAAACTTGAAATGTATGGAAATAGTATTGTAAAATGAACGTGGATCCAATGTCATATTACACATAATAATCATTTGAAATTATAAATGTTTGAAATATCATAGTCAAACTCATATTACAAAATAACTTTTAAATATGTGATAGTTAGTTACATTATGCCAGATGTACAACGTTATCTGTATAGTAGATATTACAATATTATAGAGTACATTGACATATTTAGTTATGTTTGTTTCTTACCTATTGCCTTGGACAGAATGGTCATTCCGCGGTCAGACAGTTTCTTGCAACAGTAGGGCCGAATTAAATCATGCGGAATAATAGCACTAAGCGCCGTTAAACTCGAAGACAGTGTACTGTAATGAAACCATGTGACTATAACTATTATATTCCGTCTACAATCACTGATTTGAACACGTTACATTGACATTTCTAATGCATGCATATTGAGTTCACATAATCTAAATGGCTCATTACTGAAAAAAAGGATGTAACCTTGTAATGGAAAAGGGATGTAACTCTACCTGAGACTTCCGCTAAAGATGCATGAGATAAATATGCCTGGGATACCAGGAAGATGGCCGAGGATATCCATCACAAACAACGGAAGTAGCTGCAATGATAAGTTATTAACGTAATAAGCGTACTAAAACACAGATACTATTTAAAAACAATTCCAGCGTAATGCTTAATTACAGTGTTTGAAATAGATCCCGTCCGCACGCCCGCGACGGGTTATTTTCAGCGAGGACTGGTAACGTTTTATCCTTGCACGCCCGCATGTCGTGT
>JAVCKX010127086.1:0-21184 GCA_034780695.1 Lepetodrilus gordensis
CCCCAGGTGTTCATGTGCAACCCTCATAGTATCTAACCACACCAACAGAAGTTTTCTAGCTTCCGGGGTGAACCCCCCCACCCAAATCCAGACCTGGCTGCTGTACTATATGCTCGGGTAGGAACATACTGATTGAAATGGTAGTCTAGTTATTTGGTTATATTATATATAATACTTAATTATTTATAGTTATATATGTTACCACGTTGTAATTTGGGAACCATTTTCATGACGTCCCTATTATAATTATATCAAAAACTACAATACCCAGGATGTTGCACTTTGTATTGTCGGAACTATTAGGGTTCATGTATATCAGGTATGCATTTCACTTAATAATGGATGTTGAAATTTTAAGGATCCATTGTCAGGCCTATTGTTATGAGGTTTCTATTATACGAGGCGTTAATAGGTCCTGGGCGAAAATAGGCCCGTAACCAGAATAGCTATAGTCTGTGTCACATGTTCTCACTCAATACTCCTATTCAAAATACACCCTATACAATTAAGCAAGTCTATATTACTGGAGAACACCCTCAGGGTGTATTCCAGCTTTCCCGATCTGAGGTGTTAAGGCATTCCAGCTTTCCCGATCTGAGGTGTTAAGGCATTCCAGCTTTCCCGATCTGAGGTGTTAAGGCATTCCAATTTTCCCGATCTGCCGGTATTCTTTGTTCTTGGGGTGTGTTGTTATAGTATATTGGTATGTTGTGATACTGATTTAGTAGGCGGCGGCGTTAATCACCCTAACCGATTCTGCTTTAGTTGTCCATGTTTGGAGATGTTTTAAGGGTCAGTATTAAGAAATGTGTGACGTTTTTGTGGTTTGACTTAAGGAATTTATGCGGAAACATCAATTTATGCATCAATTTATTCTAAGCTTCTTCATATATGTTATTTTGTAAGAATTTGTGTACATTTCTACAAACATTTTACATCAATTTCTTCTAAGCTTCTTAATACATGTTATTTTGTAAGAATTTGTGTACATTTCTACAAACATTTTACATCAATTTCTTCTACAATTGTCATGCAATTGTGTAAGAATGTGTGTACATTTGTACAAAGACTTTACATACAACTTTATCTTTAATGTGTTATATCATCTATGTCTATTATGAAATGGTTGCATCTAGACGTCTATGGCACAATATGCATTCAGCTCATATCGACGTCTCCATATGAGCGCTAGTAGTACGATATAGTGGAGACGATGCAACTTTGTCTAACAAATATAATACCAATCAATATTTATAATTTATATTTTGGCTAATAATTTACTTTCATCCTCTGAGACTATTGATAGTCTAATCAGTAGCCTACGTAGTAATGTATGTTCTTTCAAATGGTCTTCTATCAGCTGTCTATATATCGGCACATTGGAATTTGTGTCCGTACTTCATGTACGCGCACATGTCATAATATTTTGATCGGTGAACTCTGGCGTGCTGATGTATTTTTAGCACTGACTAATAACCTTCACCTTCATTTCGACTATCTCCGGGATAAACGGAATCGTACGAAAGGAAACGATTGCATAACGAAGCCCATGTTAAAGGTATGTTGAACCCGTAGCTGTGAAAATGGTATAAATAGGCGACAACTCGGTTCAGTCGCCATTGGTCCGCCATAGGACCATTTCATTAGTAGTTTGGAAAGAAGATCAAACTACGAATACTTTATTTATTTTCGACAATATTTACGGTCGAGAAAGTATCGGTGACAATGTCCACAACTAGGAGAGACTAGATCCGCTGGTCTAGTGCTCTGAATCCGTGAACATTTTTATAAAGTTTGAGAACAACAACAGATTTCCACGATGGCGTACATCGGGGACTCAAATGCGCCGCTTATGACGGTGAAAAGGGTCCAATTTGGGATATTGGGACCAGATGAGATTGTACGTTTATTTGAAAATGTGTACACACATGTATTACAAATCACTGGAATTCTAATTAAATTTATGCCATAATACTGTACTAATGAATATGCTTGTTTTTGTTGGAAAGAAAGGAATTATTCTTTTTCTTTTCCACGCTTTTCAAAGTGCAAGTGCTGCACATATTGTTAGACTAGATTGTTGACACTAAATGAGTAGTTAAATCACTTTGTTTACCAATTCTTCCAGAGAAAGGATGACTTTTATTGATAAGTCGAACCCCCGTTTGAAGGCTACAACTTTTATGTGTGCTAAATAAGTAGTTTATGGTTGGACATCCATACTTCGTGACACTAAGCACAACTGAATGTTTAAAATATTAATTACATGCAGCAAAAAAAGTTTAAATTAGTATTTTCTATCTTCAACATGATTGTTTATCAGCAACAAATTGACACAGGCTTTATATAAAAGTATTTAGCAACGTTATTTGCGAAAAACTTGTATGCATAGTCGGCTGACGGATGACAAAAACCTAGCATCCTTCGAACAAGGTACGCCCGTTCCTAGATTTTAAGTACGTCCCTAAATTGACGGTCGTCTGTGACCTTATTAACCATAGGACGTATGTTATTTTGCCACCTGCATGTTGAGCCACCAGCAATTAAAACAGTACAACATAGTATTTTCAATTACTCTTTATGTATCAAAATAATACAGTTGAACTTGAAATGCAATGCAGAATACCAGTCTGATTGGTTGGAAGCGAAATGTTGTTCCTTAAAAAAATGCATAGGCGAGGGCGAAATAACTGGGGTACAACATGCAGGGGGCTAAATCTGCTGCCCAACCAGTGGCTCGATTCGAAAATGCCTCCATTGACCCAGGAAGGATGAGATGGACACGTAAAGATAGCCTTGTAGTGCCATGAATGGCCGCTTGGGTTGTATCATCCCCAGGGAGTACACACAGATATGGAAGAAAAAATTAAGTACAAGTCCTATATATGTTATGGAAGAACAGATGACGTGGTGACGAAACTGACTTCATGAATATTTTTCTCCATAAAGAAAATCTAAGTGGGGTATTTTAAAAAAACCAGTAGGGGGCGAAATTATTTCTCAGAAATAAGTTTGGGGGGCAACGTAGCATAATGGGGGTGGAACGTCTGAAACCCATTCAATGCAGTGGTAGAATGTTGAATTTCAGAGCCAAAGGTTCCAGGTTCAAATCCTGCCCAGTGTCAATGTTTTGCAAAAGTTACCCTTCTGACGCAATATTGATATGATGCACGGTCTGTAGAGTGCCAATACAGTTGTCATCCTTGATCTTGTCAGTACCAGCTGGTGCTCTCAGTTTTACTGCAACATTCAGCGCTACAGATGTTACAGGTTTCCTCCTGCCCTAAACCATGTAAACTGACAAAAGTCGTGATTATAGTGAAAGATTCTAGAAAGCTGTTCTAAACCCATATGTACCTTGCAAAATTGATTGAGTTCATGTAATACTTGCAGGATGTTTCTTTTCATCTTGTTTATATTCAGTATAAATATATGAATTAAATAACATTTCTAATAATATTGATCTGGTAATGTGTAATACCAGTTTTGCAGAAATATATACAGCTTACAAGTATGCAGATGTGTCATAATCCTCTTATGGTTTAAATATATCAACTGCAGCATAAAGCACTACCGTAATTCACTCGTTCATCATAAGTATATTTATTTCTTTACTTATTAAGTTTTGTTGCAAATGGGTGAAAGATTCCTGCAGCGACGTTAAACTCCATATATTCACTCACTTGCACTACTTATTAAGTTAAATAACTTACATTGGTGAGCATTTCAAAATGGAATTACAAATACATTAGAATAATGAATTATCTGTTGGATGTCGTATTTCAAGACACACTGATGTAATTTCCATTTGTTGCATCTAAAATCTTATTTAAATATTTTAATTTTTCCTTCCAGCGGCGAATGTCCGTGACTGAGGGTGGTATCAAGTACTCTGAGACTACAGAGGGCGGTCGTCCGAAGATCTTGGGGCTGATGGACCCGCGGCAGGGAGTGATCGACCGGTTGTCTCGCTGTCAGACCTGTGCCGGCAACATGACTGAGTGTCCGGGACACTTTGGACACATCGAGCTGGCCAAGCCTGTGTATCATGTCGGCTTCCTCGTAAAGACAATCAAAGTGCTGCGCTGTGTGTGCTTCTTCTGTTCCAAGATGCTGGTGGATTCTGTAAGTGTAGTGTTGGGCATTATATTATAGGGTACAACATATGGTTGTAAATTAATTGGTAGATAAATTGAGGATTTTAGAACACATTTTTAATTTTGTGATTTGGAAAAATTAATTATGTTAGTATTTTTAAGAGTCTGATTCTGTTTTTGGCAATTAATTTAAGTGTTCAAACTATTAGAGAGTTAGAATATAGTAATTACACGTTCACACAAACTATTTTCGGTATTGCTCATCAATCTTCCATAAGTACGATTTCATGCTCAAGTTTTGTTCACAAATATCATTTGAATTTGTACAGAGTGGTCCCAAAGTCCGAGACATAATGATAAAGTCCAAGGGTCATCCTCGCAAGCGACTGGCCCATGTATACGATCTATGTAAAGGGCGGAAAGTATGCGAGGGCGGAGACGAGATGGACAAGAAAGGTGGTTGCGGCGGCGAGGAGGAGGACGGAGAAAAGAAGGTAAGCTAAAACAATACCTCATGAATTCATTCACAGGCATATAAATTAACACTAGCCCGGGCCATTTCTCGCAATGCTAAAGGTATATATCTGAAGGGCTAGCAGAAATTTGTTTTTGTAAGCGTTGTTTGTCGTGTCACTTATCCAGGCTACTACTGAGTTTTTAATTGCAAGTTCCTATTGCTGTTAAGTGTTCACAAGAATGTGTGTATCACAAGATCTCATTCAGCTTTTTAGATTGTGTTCTCGACAAGGAGATTTGTCTAATGCCCAGTGATGTAACAAAATGTACGTTTTGACTACCTGAGAATCAACGTCAAACACTCTAATTTTTTTCTGAGGGCATCAATTCTATGTTTACGTTGTTTCTGCCAAAGCTTTCTGTAATGTCTGAAAATCCAATGGATTCCGCTTTGAATGTTGCTGTGCGGTTGACATTATTAATGTAATATTAACTGTAAAAGATTATTCAATTCACAATGAAAGATCAAATCGTACACTTTTGTTGTGTGTTTCTGTCACTAACCTAAGTGTTGTTTGCCCAGGGCCATGGTGGGTGTGGCAGATATCAGCCCAAGCTGAAGCGGAATGGTTTGGAGATCGTCGCCGAGTGGAAGCACACCAACGAGGAGTCGCAGGAGAAGAAGATGATCCTGTCCGCGGAGAGAGTGCTGGAGATCTTCAAGAGGATCTCCGACGATGAGTGCAACATTTTGGGCATGGATCCCAAGATGTCGCGGCCAGACTGGATGATCCTGACTGTGTTCCCTGTGCCGCCTCTCGCGGTTAGACCGGCCGTCGTCATGTTCGGGTCGGCCAGAAATCAGGTATACATTCGTTAATTTTGAAGAGATTATATGTAGACTTTTACAGGTTGGTGAAGACCACATTAACCCTGCTGGATTAGGCACAGGCAGTGCACTTTATGGCATCTCTGTTTGCCTTCAGCTAGGTTGAGGCACCTGTCCTCTCGGCCATGAAACTACTTGCCCTGTAGGTAAAGGGTTTGTTAATCTTGGCTATTGTTTTGTGAATTTGTATCACAGCTTGTCAGTTTAGTGCAGAAGGCAACTCACAACATTCGTAGCGCTGATTGTTGTAGTAAACCATTGTGTTTCTTATTGTAGGACGACTTGACACACAAGTTAGCTGATATTGTGAAGGCCAACAACCAGCTTCGGCGGAATGAACAGAACGGCGCTGCTGCTCACATTATCTCGGAGGACACGAAGATGTTGCAGTACCACTGTGCCACACTTGTCGACAATGAATTGCCAGGCCTGCCCAGGGTTCGTGTGTCACCTTGTTATAATTCAGTCGAAAATCTCCAGAAACTCCAGTATCAGTATCACAGTTAACTAATCAAGCTTACATATTATTGTACTTTTATCTGCATAATTGAACACGAGTTGCTATTGTTAAGAAGTGTAGCCCAATGATGTAAATTGTCTACGTTTTGACTACCTGAAAAGCAACGTCAAACACTCTAATTTTTTTCTGAGGGCTTATGTGTTCATTTCATATGACCTGAATATACTTGCTGGAAGTTTATGTGGACCAAGTATTTCTATCTTCTGGTGATCTATAATTTAGTAATCTTTCATCCTACTGCATATTCTTCCGACGAATATCCATCAAATTCCATTTTATTTGTAGTTATTTGTTAATATATTGTTCTTGTTAATGATCTGTTAATATAGATTTCATAATTTCATTTTCAGGCTGTTCAAAAGTCTGGTCGTCCGTTGAAGTCTGTGAAGCAGAGGTTGAAGGGCAAGGAAGGGAGGGTGCGTGGAAACTTGATGGGAAAGCGTGTGGATTTCTCCGCACGTACCGTCATTACTCCGGACCCCAATCTGCGAGTCGACCAGGTTGGCGTGCCACGCTCCATCGCACAGAACATGACCTTTCCTGAACTGGTCACACCCTTCAACATTGACAGGTATGTCTGATCCACTATTTCACTTGTATGTGTGATCCACTATTCCACTGGGTGAAAGATTCCTGCTACAACGTGAAACAATAACTTGCTCATTGATCAACTGACAGTATTGGGTGTCTTTTGTCTCATTTTTAATTTTGTGGTTGAATTTGATTTCAGAATGCAAGAGTTGGTGAGAAGGGGAGCTAATCAGTATCCTGGTGCCAAGTACATCATCCGTGACAATGGGGAAAGAATTGATCTCAGATTCCATCCAAAGAGCTCCGATCTCCATTTACAAGTTGGATACAAGGTAGGTCTTAAAATTTCAATATCGCTCTCCATCTGACTTGATTTTATGGGTAAAACTGTAACTCACTCACTGTCTTGGTTTAAATAATTTGTGTGTGGCATTACTACCGAGATTGAACGTGTTCAGGTTGAGGCTAAAGATTGAATGTTTCAGGTTGCAATTGAATGTTTCAGGTGGAGCGACACATGCAGGACGATGATGTGGTGGTGTTTAACCGACAACCAACGCTCCACAAGATGAGTATGATGTGTCACAGAGTGAAGGTCCTCCCATGGTCTACTTTCCGTCTCAATCTCAGGTATGTCACCAACGCATGCATCACACAGTCTTGCTCTGCTTTCTAAATTGTGTTCTTGATAGAAATGAGTTCCAGATTCCTGCAGCGACATCCAACTCCATAATCACTCAATAGAAGAATAGCGATGCCCAGTGATGTAAAAAACTTGCACGTTTCGACTAACTGACTGCCACCTGCCTCCGATATTATGAAACCTTTTTGAGTACGATTTCAGGCTCGAGCTCAAATTTCATTTGGGGATTTGTGAACAAAACCTGAAACATTTTAAGTACCATTTCATACTCGAGCTCAAATTTTATATGGGGATTTGAACAAATCCTTGAGTTGCATAATCTTGGCGCCTGATTTCCTGCGAGCTGGTTTTCATCACAGAACAACACTGTTTTGCTTACAGTGTAACCACTCCTTACAACGCTGACTTTGACGGCGATGAGATGAACCTTCACTTGGCCCAGTCCCTGGAGACGAGGGCTGAGATCCACAACCTTGCCGCGGTGCCCAGGATGATCATCACCCCCCAGGCCAACCGACCCGTCATGGGTATTGTGCAGGACACACTCTGTGCTGTCCGGAAGATGACCAAGAGAGACGTGTTTCTGGACAGAGTATGTTGGCTGTTTTGTTGCCTACTAGGGGATATTTGTTGCTGTTGCCTACTAGGGGATGTTTGTTGCTGTATCTAGAATTTATGGTATGAAATGAACATTTTATTGCTTACTGGTAATTTATTTCCAAATTGAAACTGGTTTGTTGGTGTTTAACCCTCTGCCTGCTGGTTTTGACACTGCTCTTTAGGCCATCTCCGGTAGCCTACAGCATGGAGAGGGTTTACTTTCCTTTCCCAGATTCCAAGCTGGATGCATATGATCATGACGCCATTTTGTTTCAGGAGCACGTCAACAAGTTGTTGATGTTCATGCCCACGTGGGACGGGCGTCTTCCCATCCCCGCCATTCTCAAACCGAAGCCCTTGTGGACCGGCAAACAGATCTTCTCCATCGTGATCCCTGGCCGCGTCAACTGCACACGGACGCACAGCACGCACCCGGACGACGAGGACCGCGGGCCGTACAAGTGGATATCTCCTGGAGACACCAAGGTATGCTGTCGTTGATAGGCTAACATGCCAGACTATCACCACTGAGAGGCGATGATGGCATTCTGTGAGATCTAGGGATGTTTTGATGGCAGTTAGAAGTTATGCAATTCTATGTTGAATTGGTTTCCACTTTGTTAACCCTTCTGTCTGTGTATCCTTGTGAAACGATAATGACAAATTCTGTTTAAATATATAACCATTCGTGGGAGTGTATTTAGTCTGAAGCCTTGAAAACATTTTATTGTGCCTTCTAAATCATTAGCAAAGTGGATGTTTGAAAGTTTTATTACTTTGTTTGGACTCCCGCTGCGAAGTAAAAACCATAACTCAATAACTCAATTCAATAGTCGCCACTGGGAGGCTTAATAGCTCACAATGCAATGGTTATAGCAGATTTGTCAGGTTCTATAATGGGTGTGCTAAAAACATTCTTCAATTAAATGGGCCTATTTATGTCAATTTCTTTCAAATTCAGGTTTTGATCGAGGACGGTGAACTGATCAGTGGCATCATCTGCAAGAAGACAGTGGGTGCCTCGTCAGGCTCTCTGATGCACATCGTGTTCATGGAGCTGGGGTTCGAGGTGGCCGGCCTCCTATACGGAAACATCCAGACATGTGTCAACAACTGGCTGCTGATCGAGGGTCACAGCATCGGTATCGGAGACACCATTGCCGATCCCGAGACCTACGTGGAGATCCAGGAGACCATCAGAAAGGCCAAGGCCGACGTGATTGAGGTCATCGAGAAGGCGCACAACGACGAATTGGAGCCGTCGCCCGGCAACACACTCAGGCAGACCTTTGAGAACCAGGTATGCAATGCAGAATGTCGCAAGTTCAGGCTAATTTTTCACTGAAATCATAAATGTCTGTTGCTATGCTTGTTATTTATCTTGAAGGATCATTATAATGATGTTCATTTCAGGTGAACCGAATCCTGAACGATGCTCGTGACAAGACTGGTAGTAAGGCCCAGAAGTCTCTGTCAGAGTTCAACAACTTCAAAGCTATGGTGGTAGCAGGATCCAAGGGGTCCAAAATTAACATCTCCCAGGTATGTTTCACTATTACCGAAAGTGGTGGAAAATTATCAATTTCGAAAGTCGTCAAAATCCATCTTAATTTTTTTCCCTGTGATGTAAATTTATATTCTGACTCTTTCTGATGAATCAGTCAAACACTCTAATTTTTTTCTGAGGGAAAATTATATTTTTTTAAATAGATTTTCTTGACATTTTCAAGGCGATTTATGACTAAGCTAACGATGTTGAAATGTGTTTCAGGTTATTGCGTGTGTGGGTCAGCAGAACGTGGAAGGAAAGCGAATCCCGTTCGGCTTCAAGCACCGGACGCTGCCTCACTTCATCAAGGACGACTACGGCCCCGAGTCTCGAGGGTTCGTGGAGAATTCCTACCTTGCCGGACTGACTCCGTCCGAGTTCTTCTTCCACGCCATGGGAGGAAGGGAGGGTCTCATCGATACTGCTGTAAAAACCGCCGAAACTGGTACGATTATTTTTATATGTCCAAGTATTTAAATTGTTGCATTGCGGTGAAGTCGTTGTGTATGGTCAACTATTCCTGCTACGATGTATCAGTCAAGATTCCTGCAGCAGTGTTGAGCAATAACTGGAGATCAGTAAATCGGTAGACCCAAATATTAAAATACATACCTATTGACTTAGTCTCGTCAGTTTTGCTAATCACATATTTGAAAAGATATAATTGTGGAAAATACATTCTCTCCTCTGGTTAAATAGTGCCGCGTCCATGATGGATATAGAATTCCATAAAATTTGTTCAGCATCTGAATTCTGGTGCTATTACGACGTAAATGAATTTCCCCTCGTTGTGGATAATAAAGTATGTCTATCTATGATATCCCTGTATGCAATGCATATGTAATGCTTGTATTTCTGGTGACCAGGATACATCCAGCGTCGTCTGATCAAGGCCATGGAGAGTGTGATGGTGAAGTACGACGGCACGATTCGTAACCAGGTGGAACAGTTGATTCAGCTGAGATATGGCGAGGACGGACTTGACGCCACTCATGTGGAGTTCCAGAGCATGCCCACGCTCAAACCTTCACACAAGGCCTTCGAGAAGAAGTTCAAGTTCGATGCTTCAAATGAAAGGTAAGTAACTTTATAATGAGCAGGGATGATCTCTCTGCGGATCGGCAGCATTTACAGTTCCCTTTACAGGCGTACTGTTAAGAGATCAGGGTTGCATTCATGAAGTTAATCTAGTGAACAGTTGAAAGCTAGCCATGAAGCAAAACAAGCTCTGCAATCAATATCGGTAAAGCAATGACCAGGCCCCGAGATTAGGAAGCTTTTTAGTACAAACTTGTGCTCAGCTCAAGGTTTTGTTTACCAATCCCTTTTCTAACCTTTGAGCTTGAGCGTGAAATTGTTCACAAAAGGTTTCATAATCTTGCTGCCTGATCATCACAGATCGTTTTCAACAGTTCATCTTAATTATGGTTGCTATGTTGGAGTGTATGCTTTTTCACTCTGCGAATTCAACATCTCTGAAAGGTATCGGGAGTCGTCGCTTCACGGAGTTGTCTGACATTTCAGGGAAATGAAGAGAAGCTTGACCGAGGAGGTCGTGAAAGACATTGTGGGCGATCCCGCGGTTGTAGCCGAACTCGAACGAGAGTTTGAGCAGCTGAAAGAGGACAGGAACGCCCTGAGACAAATCTTCCCAACTGGCGACGGAAAGATCGTCCTGCCCTGCAACTTGCAGAGAATGATCACCAATGCTCAGAAAATCTTCCGCATCAATACCAGAAAGGCTGCTGATCTCCACCCGCTCAAAGTCATAGAAGGTAATCAGATGATGGAATGATTGCATGGTTGTGTATAAAATCCACAATCTTGTTGTTTCCTGTTCTTGGCAGTTATCGTTGCATATTGGGGAAAAACTCAATGTTGGAATGTAAAGTAATAAAATTACTCTCAGCATTGGCAATTCTTCAGTTTTGTCTTGCAATTTCTAGGGGTACGTGAGCTGTGTGGACGACTGATCGTGGTGGCAGGAGAGGACAGACTGAGTAAGCAGGCCAACGCCAACGCTACAATCCTCATGAAGATTCTCGTACGAGCCACGCTGTGTGCGAAGCGCGTCGCTTCAGAGTTCAAACTTTCGGGTGAAGCCTTTGAGTGGATCATTGGTGAAATCGAAACCAAGTTCTTGCAAGCTCAGGTATGTTGAGTTACCGTTGGAGGAATAAATGCGAGATTGGCGTTCTCGTTTTTTATTAAATCATACTGGTGTCAATGATGAAACCTTCTTGACGTGATTATCATGATCTTCCGTCAAACACTCTAATTTTTTTCTGAGAACACCACTATTGCAGATTATTGAGTATAGGTCACTCTTTGCTCAATTAACTCTCCCTGCTGAATTCGGCACAAGCACAGCTCATTAAGGCATCTCCGGTTTCCTCCAGCAGGGAGAGGTTTAAGCAAAAGCTGTATTTTGTGGCCATGTGTCATCTTTAAATAATTAACTCGCTCTTTACTATATGTAAGCAATCGGATATGCAGTACATTGAAGATAATGAACAATTCACAGAGATGAGAATATTCCACAGATTTTAAGGATCTGAGGTTGATCTCATAACTTAGCCATTGCCTCGACATAGTTCCTGGTATTTACTTCTATGGGTTCTGTGTTTCAGGCTCACGCTGGCGAGATGGTGGGAGCTCTGGCCGCCCAGTCTCTGGGAGAGCCGGCCACACAGATGACACTGAACACTTTCCACTACGCCGGTGTGTCCGCCAAGAACGTCACCCTGGGTGTGCCACGTCTGAAGGAGATCATCAACATCTCCAAGAAACCAAAGACTCCGTCCCTCACTGTGTATCTGCTTGACCAGGCCTCCCGAGATGCAGAGAAAGCCAAGGTAAGATTGCAATGACAGTTGTCGCTAAGCCCATGAGTAAATCGACCATTTCAACTTCCAGAAACATTTTCTGTGCAATGTTACCTTTTGTTTGTTCTGTATAGGGGACAAAATTTGGTCACGTTATATTTTTAGATGTCCGTTCAAGATTTTGGTGATAACTTTCATGATTAGCATGTGCGTGGTTGTTGTTTTGTTTACGCAACTTGCATTGTATCCGATCTATGATAATCATGTTCTCTGTCTAGTTTCTGAACGCTGGTACATGAGTGATAATAATGTTCCAAGTCGGTAGTTTCTGATGTTACGATCACTGTTGCAGGACGTCCTGTGTCGACTAGAGCACACGACGCTGAGGAAGGTGACTGCCAACACGGCCATCTACTACGACCCCGACCCCATGAACACGGTGGTGGTGGAGGACCAGGAGTGGGTGTCCGTCTACTATGAGATGCCCGACTTCGACGCCTCCAGAATCTCAGCCTGGCTGCTCCGTATAGAGCTGGACCGCAAACGTATGACAGACAAGAAACTGACCATGGAGCAGATCTCGGAGAAAATTACAGCTGGTATGTCGGAGTATGAATTCTCTGGATTCCTTTTCTTCAGTTTGCCATGCATGACTGAAATATTGTGGTATTATTTTCACCCTTGCAGCTTTTTTTGTTGTTGTGAATTTGAAATACTGTACATTATAATGATTTTTCTTTCTTTATTTATTTTTTGATTTGTATTTAATTTTGTTTATTTTAGATGTGTCATTGAATACTGAATACATCTTCTAACTTGCAGGTTTTGGAGACGATCTCAACTGCATTTTCAACGACGACAATGCAGAGAAACTCGTTCTGAGGATCAGAATCATGAACTCTGACGATGGGAAGAATGAGGTATGTCAACCAGTGAAGACAGCTCTCCAAGAACGTTGTACAAACATTGAACACTCCATGATGATTTCTCAGTCATAACAACCTTGCTGAATTTCAGTTAACCACTCTAATTTTTTTCTCTGAGAGTGTTGATATGGACTTGTATTGTCAAGATTTTCAAAGAAAGGCATATGAATGATCTTGGTGTGAATTTAACTTTTTCAGGATGAGGAGATTGCGGACAAGATGGAAGACGATGTCTTCTTGCGTTGTATCGAAGCCAACCTCCTGTCAGACATGACGCTTCAAGGAATTGAGGCCATTGCAAAGGTTTGTAAATAATGATCCCCTAATAATTTATTAAAGTCTAGTGTGTAAATAAGCTGTAAATAAATTTAATTGAATACTAATTATTAATAAAAGTAATACTAACAACTGTATTAAGTGAATTCAGATATGTTAGGTTTTTATTTAATTAATGATTTGTTTGAAATGTCAAGTACATGGGTGAAATATTCATGCCTGTGACATGAAGTACTAATTTCATCGATCAATTTATTTGAATTTTGCATATACCGTATTTGACATATTAAATGCCCAGTGCTCTTAACAAAGTTCACTTTGGTTTGGGGGTGTTGTCATTTATTAAAGTATGAAAAAAAACCTGCAAGTTTAGTTTTTAAAATGAAGCAGTTATTAGGTATGAAATATTGTTATTATTTTAAATAGTTTGATACGTCGAATACGGTAGGTGAACATTTCCTGTAGCATCGTAAATCAATCTGGACTTCTATGTTCTCTGCCTGTATACTGTGCAGAGGATCAGTAACATGATTGGTCCATTGCAGGTGTACATGCATTTGCCGACGACTGACGACAAGAAGCGTATTTACATCACAGAGGAGGGCGAGTACAAGGCTGCCGCTGAGTGGATTCTGGAGACGGACGGCACCGCGCTGATGAAGGTGCTGAGCGAGCGCGACATCGACCCCATCAGGACGTACTCCAACGACATTGTGGAGGTTTTCGCTGTAAGCACGTTGAAATCAATACGAGGATTTTCTAGGCTATGCATGGTTGAAATAATCGCCATGCCTGTATTTCATGGACAGGTCATACCTGTAGTCCAGTTGTAACTCTAGGTCATTTCTTGCTTTTGTAAAATCATGGTGCATGGACCCATGTTGGCCAGGACTAAAATACGACCCTTTCATGAAACACAGACTGTTTACTGTTTCATTGTTGGCACTCGATGATGATTTAACTGATCATAAATATGTGATGATTCAAGTTAATCACTCTAATTTTTTTCTCTCAGAGTGCACAAAGATAGATTTTTATTCTGTATTTTGTGTTGATCTAAAACTGTTAAAATATCTTTTTTACCTAGTTCATGTTATGTTTTCCATTTTAAAAGTAAATTGGTCGATTTCGAAAGTTTTGCTTGTATGTTATTGTGTAGACTTATTATCACTGTTCAAACATTTTACTTTAGTTGATAATACAAGTTAGAGAAGTATGAAAAATATGCCTCCCATTTTTTTATTTAAAAAAAAAATGTATTTGATTTGTTATAACAAATTAAATCAAATCAATTTTAGTTTTACAAAATTGCATATTGTGTTTATGCGCATTCGTTTTAAGCCAACGTATATAATAATAACTAATAATTGTCGCATACGAGTCGGGGTGGGTGGGGGTTGTTCTTTCTTTGACATTAAGCAGTAAATCACTCGCTCATTGACCACTGAATGTTCAACTGTTGGCACTCAATGATGATTTAACTGATCATAAATATGTGATGATTCAAGTTAATCACTCTAATTTTTTTCTCTGAGAGTGCATACGGTAAACATTAGATTTATATTCTTTCTTCTTTTTTTTTATGTTTGTCCAAACCGTTCTTTATCATATCAAATATCTTTCACCCAGGTACCTAGGTCATGTTATATATATAAAAGGGAAATAGTTCCAAAGGTTTGATACTCTGTGTTCAAACATTTTACTTTAGTTTATTGTACAAATTAGTTTAAAATGAAAAGATGTATGCACAAATATATAATAAAGGTTTTATTAACATTGATTTGATTTGTTATAAAGCATTAAATCAAATCAATTTTAATAGCGAAATTTGCATGTTTTTTAATGTGCCTTCATTTTAAGCTGACATATTAATTAAACTATTGTTGCATACGAGTCGAGGGTTCATTCTTCGACATTAAGCAGTAAATCACTCGCTCAATGACCACTGAATGTTCAACTGTTGGCACTCAATGATGATTTAACTGATCATAAATATGTGATGATTCAAGTTAATCACTCTAATTTTTTTCTCTGAGAGTGCTTTTATTCAGTATTATTTTGACCTTTTGGTCCAACATGTCATTTGAAACTATCAATCGTTTTCTGTTGATCATTGGAATCGTAGCTTTATTCAAGAGGTTTGCTCACCTGTCGTTTATCATGTTGATTTGCATTCTCTATTGTAGACGCTTGGAATAGAAGCTGTACGTAAAGCCATCGAGAAGGAAATGAACCACGTCATCTCTTTTGATGGTTCCTACGTCAACTACCGTCATTTGGCCCTGCTGTGCGACGTCATGACGGCAAAGGGTCACTTAATGGCCATCACTCGTCACGGCATCAACAGACAGGAAACTGGCGCCTTGGCTAGATGCTCATTCGAGGAAACGGTATGGGACATTTGTATTGCCAGTTGTCGACAAGAAAGATGGATGCTAAAAATCTAGTACTTGTGGGTGCCCTAATGTCACATAGGATTTGTACGTCTTTACGACATCATTGTGTGTGGGTGAAAGATTCCCACTGTGATGTAAAACAATAACTTACTTGTTAGGTGTCCACAGGAATGAATTGCAAGGTCTAACTAAAGTTTGTATCTATTTGTTGTCTAGGCTATACATGGTTGAAATAATAAAGTAACACCCTTTCATGAAACACAGACCTGTCTCTTTCCTCTTACTGTTTTACTGTTGGCACTCGATGATGATTTAACTGATCATAAATATGTGATGATTCAAGTTAATCACTCTAATTTTTTTCTCTGAGAGTGCATAAACATACATTTGTATTCTGTATTTTGTGTTGGTCCAAACTGTTCTTTTCCATATGAAATATATTTTTCATGTTATGTTTTACCTTTTACAATTAAATTGGTCCATTTCCACAGTTTTGGTTATACGTTATTGTGTTCAAACATTTTACTTTAGTCGATAATACAAGTTAGAGATGTATGAAAAATATGCTGCCCCACAAGAAAGAAAGATGCTAAAAATCTAGATCTCGTGGTGGAAGTACTTATGAGTGCCCTAATGTCACATAAGCACATAGGATTTGTACGTCTTTACAACATGTGTATGGGTGAAAGATTCCCACTGTGATGTAAAAGTGAAAAATTCCCACTGTGATGTAAAACAATAACTCACTTGTTGGGTGTTCACAGGAATGAATAGCAAGGTCTAACTTGGGTTTCTAAATCATTTTCTTGAGAGAAGACTTGTCTACTGCCCAGTGATGTAAATACTTGTACGTTTCGATTACCTGAGAATCAACGTCAAACACTCTAATTTTTTTTCTGAGGGCTGAACATAGACAATTCTGAGTCAAATATCTGACTGCCAGCTAGTTATCTATTTGTCAATGTATGGGTCAAGTATTCCCGCTGTGACGTGACGTAAAACAATTCGCCTAGGTTTCTGATTTTCTCACTAACTGTACAAAATTGCGTATGGGTTAAAGATTCCTGATGCAATGTTAAGCAACAATTCGCTGGCTCGTATTTCTGACACCGACTATTGCTGTGACAGGTGGACATTCTGATGGAGGCTGCGGCTCACAGTGAAATGGACCCGGTCAAGGGCGTGTCCGAGAACATCATGCTGGGTCAGCTGGCCAGGATTGGCAGCGGCTGCTTCGACCTGATCCTGGACGCCGAGAAGTGTAAATACGGCATGGAGATACCCATGGCTGGTGGGCCAGGGATGATGGCAGGTACGTCTTGGTTCGGTGTAATCTGGCGTGGCAATTTCCCCGCGGAAATCTGATAACCTAAGTCCTTTACAAATGGTTTTCAGGTTCTATAATTGAAGTTTTCCTGCTGCTGTCCATTTTACAGGATCTATGGTGTAATCAAACCTTAATTGTCATGTATGTATGGTAAATTTCCGCTGCAACTTTGAATATAACTCGCTCACTTGACATGTCCTGTACAGTAATGGTCTGGCTACAATGTTGTACATGGAGATCTTATGACTTCAATGCTGTGTTGTAGGTGCAGGAACCGGGATGTTCTTCGGCAGTGTCGGCAGTCCGGTCAGTGGAATGTCGCCTCAGATGACTCCGTGGGGGCAGGGTGCGACCCCAGCCTACGCCAGCGGCTGGTCTCCAGGTATCGGGAGCGGCATGACCCCTGGGCAGGCTGGCTTCTCCCCCTCCACGGCCAGCGAGAGTGGCTTCAGTCCTGGTTACAGTCCAGCCTGGTCACCACAGCCTGGGTCCCCAGGATCACCATCCAGCCCATACATCCCTAGCCCCCGGGGTGCAATGTCGCCCAGCTACTCCCCTGCGTCACCATCGTACTTGCCCAGCTCGCCTGCTGTCACTCCACAGAGTCCCGGATACTCCCCGACAAGTCCGTCTTACTCGCCATCGAGTCCTGGGTATTCCCCCACATCGCCCAAATACAGTCCGACGTCACCGTCGTATTCGCCTACTAGTCCAAGCTACAGTCCGACGTCTCCATCATATTCCCCGACAAGTCCGTCTTACTCTCCGACAAGTCCTTCGTACAGTCCTACATCACCATCGTATTCTCCCACCAGCCCCAGCTACAGTCCTACCAGTCCTTCGTATAGTCCAACCTCCCCATCATACAGCCCGACGTCGCCTTCATACAGTCCTACAAGTCCATCATACTCACCGACAAGTCCATCGTATTCGCCCACAAGCCCATCATACTCCCCGACCAGTCCAAGTTACAGTCCAACCAGCCCAAGTTACTCTCCAAGCTCGCCCAACTTCACTCCTCAGTCTCCCTCTTACTCCCCGACAAGCCCATCCTACAGTCCAACCAGTCCGAGTTACTCTCCGACCAGCCCCAGCTACAGTCCGACCTCCCCTAGTTACTCCCCAACCAGTCCTTCCTACAGTCCCAGCAGTCCCAGTTATTCTCCGAGCTCTCCCAAGTACAGTCCAGCCAGCCCTTCGTACTCTCCGAGCAGCCCCTCCTACTCTCCTAGCTCGCCGCAGTATTCTCCGTCGTCCCCAAAATACAGTCCGACCAGCCCGTCGTATTCCCCCAGCAGCCCAAAGTACTCTCCCAGCTCTCCCAACTACACCCCAACTTCGCCTCAGTATAGCCCCCAGTCCCCCGAATACAGCCCCTCCTCGCCTCAATACAGTCCAAGTTCGCCCCAATATTCACCTTCGTCACCCACATACTCTCCAACCAGCCCCAGATACAGCCCTGCCAGCCCCACATACTCCCCTTCTAGCCCCAAGTACTCGCCCGCTTCTCCGACTTACTCCCCTTCCAGCCCCAAGTACACCCCAACCAGTCCGACGTACACCCCCACCACTCCCAAGTATTCTCCCACGAGTCCTCAGTACTCGGGCAGAGATGAAGAAGAGAGCGACAATGATTAGACAATCAACCTCGACAAGACGAGGATGAAATCGACGGCAATTGGTTGCTTGATCTGTGCAATGATTCTGACTGAATTACTGAAAGTATTTTTCAAACAAATTGAAAAATTGTGCTATTTCCAAATGTACATAAAATGCAATGTTAACAAAATGTATATTTTAAAAGTTGAAGAAAGTTATTGTGTGTTGTGTTTGGCATTTGCTTCCACTTGGGATGTTTTTATGCAGATGGTGATGTTCATGCAACTGTCCATTCCTTAAAAATAATGGTGTGATTGATCTCCATTCGTGAAAAGAAATAATGGAGCAATTTCCAGTGGTTAAAATGAGCAAATGTATTTTAATTGTAAATTATGCTGCGTACAGCATCATCTGTACATAATGCGGAGCAATGTACATACGTGTATATCATTGATCATATGTCGATGCAGTTGCATAGGACCAGACTGCCAAATCTGACAATAGTACACTAATAGATGGGAAGTTACGTTTGCGACATTTTTTGTCAACAATATGGTCTTTCAAAACTCATTCCAACATTTCATATCGACTGAATATCATGTGGAGTGTTTCTGGCAAGTGATCACTACTTGTTGAAATTTCAACAATGATTTGTTCAATTTTCAAGATTTTGCAAGATAAAATTATGTCATTCATAATTCCATTTCCATGCATTAATTTTTTAAGTTGTGCCGTATTTTCAAGATATCTTTGGCTTTATATATACATGTATATAGACTGGATACATCAGTTTTTTTAAGATGAGGATATGTTTCTCACAGGATCTGTTAAAGTTGATCACGTTGAACGGTGTTATTGAACGGCTTATATTAATATGAAATTCTCAACAAAAAAATACAATTTAGTGGAGATATATTTCTGGTTAGTATTTTCAATGTAAATATTATATTTGAGCTTGCTAATATCATGATTATGATTATTTGGTACTAATATTTCTAGTGAATTTGTAATTGAAAGTTATGCATAGCTTGATTGTAATTGGTTTTTCGTCTTGGCTGGGAATGGTTTTGATATATACATAGATCATGTTGCTACCAAATGACCCAAAAATACAAATATATTTTGAAAATAAAGAAAAATATTTACAGGATTAGTGGCCTATTAGGCTCAAGTATTTATTTTGCGCTTTTTTGTTTGTTGTTGCAATATCTGTCACGCAAACATGAATTGTTTTCTTTCGTTTTCCTCCAATGTTCCTATTGTCATTGATTGTGCATATGGTCTTATTTTATTATGTATGGTTATAATGAGGACACAGAAATAATGTTCTAAAATATCTGAATTTGTATAATGTGCACCCAAAGAGAAATATGTTGCAGTTTGTCTGCCATTTTCAGCCATCTTACCTTGTGGATAATGTCTGAAGTAAATTATATTGGCATTTGCTGTTATATTTCTGGAGGATCGGGTATGTTAGCTGTTTGTTAACAAGTGCTGTTCTCTGAATAAAGTAATAAAACAAAACATGTCTTAGTCATTTGTTGGCATCTCTGATTGCTTTTAGCATGGAAAGATTTGGAACCTGTTATTGTTCATTCTAACATGACTTGTATGAATACCCTACAGCGATTGGTCAAAAAGTGCCACGCCAATGAAATCAGAGGGTGTCTATTCGCGATTGAAACACCTGATTTTAGAACCGAATCCCTAGCGCAATAATTCAAGGTTAACAACAAACAAGTATGTTTGATACAAGTGATATGAATTAAGTGGATCTTATGCATGATTTGACGAACCAATTGTTGCAGAAGAGATTCAACAAGAACAATTAGATCTACAAAATGTTACTACTATAGCTAGTATGTGTCTTTGTGCCAACATATTGGCATGTCTTGGGGGTATATATCGTCTTGTAGAGCCTTCTGGACTGGAATGACAAGAAAACAATTGTGTAACAGGATGACTTTATTCTATGGTTTATCATGCCAAGTAACTTGGTTTTTATATATATTTATATATTTATACACACAGAACCTATGTGAAAGAACTTGACTACAACATGATGAAATGAACAAAATATATGCTGTGTCATGATCAGCGATCACTCAAATAACATCACCGGGTTGTCATAGTAACAAATATTTGTAAAATGGTTATTTTTTTTTAATAGCATAATCAGAATAATGAAATGGTTAATTCTTTACATCCTTGCAGACAAGTAAAGTTTCAAATGTCATTATTAAGATAACATCGCATATTAAAAAAGCCACAAATTCTATACAATTTTCAACAACAAACTGGTTACACAAAATACATTTGTTCAGAATCTGTTGTTTTACTCACAAAAGTGGACATCCTGAATGTATTTACCAGGGTTGCTGCTGATGTTTATACTGTACATTGTTAACCTTACAATGGCAGTAGGCACATATTAAAGGCATAATATCACAGTTGATAGGCCTGTATAATGGACAAACAAATTTCGATCCGAGACTAATTACGCTTGATTTATCCACCCAAAAGTTGTTATTTACTGATGTACTTAGTCCC
>JAVCKX010127087.1:0-10613 GCA_034780695.1 Lepetodrilus gordensis
CATCTGTATTTCTAATGCGTTCTATTAGTTTTGTTTACCCGACGGTATGTATGTGTTATTTGAACAATTGAATGCATGCGTATAGTTTAGTGCTTGTCTCCTGCGTATATCACTCATTCACAAACAGGTTTGTGATCATTATCACATACCGTGAACACGTCATGCAGATGACGGAGCTCTACCCTGATGTCTCAATAACTTGATAACCCGAAAGGTTCAACTTCGACTGATTTGTATACACCATACGTAAAGAGCATACCTTTTATAGTGCCCCCGTTTTAACATCAATAAATAACCTGATAAGAAGAACGGCTCGGAATAACTATATCGATGGTATATATATATATATATAGGTATAGGACGTATCTATGAGTGAGCTATATTGCAATCTTTGGGTATCGAGGGGGTATTAACATGTCGTGATTTAGCGTAATAAAGGGGAACGTTGATGCTAATACAGATTTACCTTTATGGCGTAATGTGCACGCTCTAATTCACGCGCTACGTTAAATAGTTTTTCTCCCGTTTAGATGACCTACCGTTATTTAATTCATTCGCCTGATATTTATCGGGTCTACATTTTCGCCGACATAATATATGAAAGTAGACATAAAGTATATATTAATTTTGGTCCTTATTATTTGTTAATTTGTCCGTGAACATGCGCACGTGAGCTTATAGTTGTCGGGGTATTAATACAAATACACACCATTTCACACGTGTGCCAATCAGCTGTTAATACTCGACTGGTTATTCAATTCATAACATCCATGTTCACATTCGTTGTATCAAATCATGCACTTCTGTCACATTATCTATTCGTTTGTCGTCTTTTGTAATTCGCCCGGCATATGCGAAGTCAATTAACAGATATTCTCTCTTATTGTACACCCAGAAAGTATTTAATAGCCAAAGGCGAGTTTAGCAAACAATTCGTTCTTGTGTCTGTCGGGTGCATAATACTAGCGAACTCTTTGACTTGAAACTTTGCGTTATTTGTCGACAAATGTTCCAGAAACGTCGCGTTTAACACGTTTTCACCCACAAACCGCCCCTCTCTCTCGAGCCTAGTCCCATCTGTCGTGATATTTTGAAGCTGAACGCTTTAACTTTCGATTTGTTTCTTTGTGAAGATCCGCTACCGAAGTCACCGCGGATGCACCCGACTCTGATCGTCGATTTAGCTCACTTTGGGTCATTCGGTGTTCTTTTTGGCTTAATTCATTTTCAAGTCATTTTACTCCCCAGTCATTCGGCCCGCTATGTTTAGCTTTGCAATGGTTACAAACATTGGCCTCGTGCTGTGCGCGCGGAGGTTTATAATGCGCGTTCCGGGGCTCTAATTAATATTCATGAGCCTCTGGCCCTGGCTGCCTATTGTGTGAACTCGCGATGTTCCGGTGTGTGATTGTTGTCGAGTTGATTGAAACTGCAAGTTATCGCGACTCTTCGCTGACCCTCGCGTAAACAAGTGATTTGACCGTACGCACTAGTTACATACTGTGACTACAAGTGATTATTCAATACGGACAAGATGCAGACGGGACACTTGGTATAGTATGCGTGTGATTATATCTTTAGGATGTTTTGATAAATGGGAACGACTCGAAGAGTCGTCGGCTGTGTTCGACTACACATGTGCGATCGCCCGAACGCAATGAAGCGGCCAGACAATAACTTGTGATAACGAAAGGAGTAGACCTGTATCTGGGATGTTCCTAGACAAATGTTGACTGGGACCAGAAGAACAGTGTACATCAGATTGGATGTATAATCCACGCAGGTTAGTAGAGGACGTCCCATCGCCGGTACATATCCACCGCCGTAGTGGGATTCAAACACTTTGATTTTCCCTCCAAACATGCGTTGATGACATCGGTGTTCATAAACATGTTGTTAACCCCCTCGCTGTCAATTTCCGATCTGACCGAATCTAAATGTAATTGTCTTCCTGTTTTGTAACAGTGCTGACCGATACTGTTTACCTTGGCGCCCGTCGCAATGCCGTGACATTACTTGAACAGCCTGAATACATGATAGCACTTTTGTCGATCTTCTACCCAAGCTGTGCTATCATTGTGCGGTGTGGCTGATAATTGATTTATCAACAGTCGGGGATATTAAATATTTATCCGTAGGCCATTATTTCTCCCCTGTTTGTAGCTCCATTAATGAATGAACGAGATAATTAATAAGTTCTAAACCTCTGCTGAGTTGGAAAAGATTGTAGTTAAAAATTACCTGTCATGATATTTGCTTTAATATGGGTTGAAGCAATATACTTGGAATTGTATTCACTCAGTCTATATATAAGCACAAGTCTGTCTTATATTGTTACCATGGTTACAGCGTTATTATGTTTTCATGTGTCGACATTATATAATGGTCCATATATAACGCTGAATATAGATATAGATGTTGTTATACTAATTGATCTATTTACATGGTTTTGATATATATTATTCATTCCTATTTCCATTGTCTACTTTTCTTTTCTAGTAAGTCATAAATACTGAATGTAAATATCTGAAAATATGTCGTAATGAAACAGTATGTTGTCAGAAATGTATAATGATTGCTAAATGGTCAGCCATTGAATGAGGTTTTGACCAAGGTTCATAAATCATAGATCCATTGAAAACCATAACTTTATGAACGAGTTCAATAATGAAATGTGGAGACTAAAAGATGGTCATGGAACATGGTTGTATAGTTGATGCATTTTTTAGTGTAGAACTATGTGTTAACAATGTAAACATCCTGATACATTGTATCAATAAACATTACATTGTTACACAACAGTGGTATTATACATATGTGATCAAACAATGTTGAACAAAGAACAACATTCATGAACAACAAGGTGTTAAAATGGCTTGTATGCCACCTCAAATTATTCATATCACTCATAATTCAATGAAGAACTTCAGAAATGCAGTGATAAACAAACCTCTGTATCAAAGGTAGGAAAATAAATGCAAGGGAGGCAACTCTCATTTCTTCTAGTCAGCTCAGCAGCAGCAGCTGGTTATCTGGTTATCTGGTTATTCTGCAGAGGCGCTTTTGTGACTACTTATCTTATATTGATTGTGAACATGGTTATACTCAATGTTTTTAATAGGTTGTCAGTGTTACATGATGTACAATATCGATGTCACAGGCATTCTTGTTAATTTTTGCTCACTCATGATTTATCACACTGTATTGCGTTTGCCTTTTCCTGGAGTATTTTACAGTTTTTAGACGAATAATTCACATCTTCTTCACCCATTCTGTCCTAATTGCAGTGTTTTCTCAGACAATCTACCCCAGGCAGATCACAGATTCTCGTTCGGACTTGCGACATTGAAAGATCGGAAGCGAGCATTTCGTTGTTTATCGACATCAGTTCGTATGGATTGCGAGAAACCATTAGGGACATTTGCATGCATTCAGTTATAGATGAATCGATTGAAACGTGAAGGTCTCATCATATGTTATGATTTATTGTGTGACGTGTTGATTATTGAATCCTTTTATCAGTGTTTGTAATAAGTATAATCTAGTGAATTTTATGCAGTGTGTCCAAAAATAATATCATATAGAGTGAACAATCATGGTTGATCAGCACTGGGGTAATAAAATGTGACAACTGTAAATTATTTCAAATGTGCATTTATTATTTTTGTTTGTGATAAGGAGAGATAAGGAGAAATTTACTTCGACTTGTTACATTTATTTAAAATGTTGTCGTGTATGGGTGAATTATTCCTGCTGCAACATAAGGGCACAAATTTAATCAATCAATTTAAACTTAAATCTTCGTGTAATATTTAAAT
This sequence comes from Lepetodrilus gordensis, assembly GCA_034780695.1. Classification (NCBI taxonomy): domain Eukaryota; kingdom Metazoa; phylum Mollusca; class Gastropoda; order Lepetellida; family Lepetodrilidae; genus Lepetodrilus; species Lepetodrilus gordensis. The sequence goes on from JAVCKX010127087.1 coordinate 3,819, forward strand.
TTAATTTCAACAGGAGTGTGTCACTAGATAATTCAATAAAATTACAAATTGTTCCAAATGTGCATGTTTATTTTTTAATTTACCGGAAATTGTAGCATTTATTTAGACTTCCAAGTTTTGTGTAATACTAGTAGTATATCAATTTCATTTCAACATGGTTTGCTTCAAGATATCAATAAAGCACCTGGGTCTTGTTACTTATTCCGTTAGGTGTGCATAACACAACCTTCCGAATGACAGGCCAGTGCTAGGTCATGACAGGTGAAATGAGTTACACAGCATTCCTCGGATACATCATCAATTTGCAAGATTTCTAAAAGCACTGTGGTCAAACGGTCACTACTAAACTCCAGTGGCCAGCTATTGTCCAGTCCAGGCCCCTGTGAACTGCTAAACAAACACCTTCTATATAATCTGCCATAGGGGAGCATTCAGGCGGAACTGGCTTATAGCTGTCCAGAACCCTCATTATAAGGCTGGGGCCATTTGCTGACCATGCAAGTCAGTGGCTGGTGGGTAGGGGGGAAGGGAAGGGTCCAGCCAGCTGACCATGGAAGTGTTTGGGAGGGTGGGGGTGGAGAGAGAGGGAGGGAGGGGGAAAGGCCTGGGCCCAATGGAGTATGGGTCACTTCACCAGGCTGACCGCTGAGTCGAGAGGGATACAATATGTCCAAATGGCACTGTGCCTGTTGAAGGAGAGATAATATCCCGTATTTAGAATCCCTGGCGCTTTAAACCGAATGTGCACCGCAGTGTAACAAGAGCATAATACCATTATTAGATAAGTTACCTATTTCAATGGTGGAGGTGTATATTGCAAGGTAAATACTATGGCAGATTAGCAGGTGATATACTAATTGTGAGCAAGTGATATACTAATTGTTATGTTCTGGATGGAATTATTTACTGTGTAGCCATGAATATAATGTGTTGTACTTGTTATGTACCAACTTAGAAAACATACTGCAGATGACTTTTACAAGTACTTGTATTAAGAGCTGAAGGCATATATAGGAATTGGTACTGAAACTTGTACGATTATGAGGTTCGGTATACAGTACTAATATTAAAATAGTGGTTTGTCTCACCTGGCACCCCTTCAACAGAAAACTGTACCACTACGAGAATTGCAACTAGTGTATCTGAATATTTGTTTTACTACTTTCGTAACACTACGATATTGTTATGTTCTGGGGTATCAGGTATTAACTTGGTTTGGGCATCTCATCAAAACCTATTATGACTATGTACAAGCACACCCCACTGGTGTCTGGGTTTATTATGTATTATGGGCAAATACAAATAATGTGCAAGAGACAAAGGTTGAGACGTAATGTTATTCTGGCAACAGAACTCTGTTGCAATCATCAATGATTCGTCAATACAATGACATGGTATGCTTGTATGTTAGTACGAGCCGGTGCTTGCAGGTTTATTGCGCTTGCAAGTTTACTGTGCAACAGGTATTGCAGGTTTCCTCCTGTATGCACTGATAAGCTATATGATATGAGTGAAATAATCTTGAAAGTGGATCAAAGTCCCAATGCACACCCATACCCTGAAAAAGAAGATAAAACTAAAATATGCTTATTTTGAAGATTTATATGCAGTTTTACTTTCCAATTACAACCATGTTCAATATTACCTATGATTTTCTTTTTTTATTAAATTTATATTATTATTTCTTTCAATTGACAAATTGCTTTTTGGTATGCATACACTAGTTATTTTTTGGTCTGTATGCACTAGTTGTCTCTGATAACCGAAGTTTCAGTCCACTTCATGCAATCATGTTAAATAGAATAGCAAATATTTTAATATTACATTGAAACATGTCCAGAATATTTCAATGTGATCATAATCATAATGTAATGGTATTTAACTTTGTAATCAAACAGCACACCACCATGAAATATGCTCGGTTGATAGACGATAATTGAAGTGTGTCAGGACATTTTCACACCAACAATAAGTTTTTATTCATTTATTAATATCGGTTAATGACATGCTTGCATGATGGGATCACTATCTCCTCAAAATGGTAATTCAATTATTATGTGAATTTAATCAGTTTAGGTTCACGTGTCACAACACAGAATGGGATGGATTTAACAGTGTTCACTGAACATATTTTTTATATTAAATGATATATTTATTTTTTTCAACTGTAGTAGGCCTTTTCTTTAACCCTCTCCCTGCTGGATTAGGCACATCCACTGCTCTTTAGGGCATCTACAGTTGCCTCCAGCATGGAGAGTTAACATAATCATCACATATGGGTGAAAGATTGGCGCTGTGGCGTAAAACAATAATTCTCTCGCTCACTTTAATAATCATAAATTGATTCATTGTAACCTGTCAGAAACGTCTAGAGCTGGATTTCAAAGGACAGCGAGATTATGTATACGCAGATATTATTAATAAACCTGATGATGATGTCGATAAGTGTTTCAGATCGATACATAATTCACATTTACTCGTGCCCTCTGTTCGCAGCAACGTGGACATATCTTGCCCACAGCAATGAGGATCAGCAATATTTGATCCGTATCTATTCAAGCAATCCTAATGGCGGAATGTGGTCCGTCTTCCCCAGCCAGAGCGTATAATATATATTACGATTAAATCAGATCCCAAATTCTCCCATCAAGACTTAAAATGTTCATGCCTCCATCCACAACAGTTTAAGCATATATATCTGAAGATCACCAATTAGACACCCTTCATGGTTACCACCCTCACTGTCCTTATATCGAGGTGTATGTTATTGACAGCTCCCAAGTTTCTATTGCCTTGACCCAGTGGTCAGTAGTCATTATTATATAACCCCTTGTCCAGCATGAGAGGCTAACTTGATAGGGGAAGTTTCACAAATACGAATAAATTTAACATAATGGAATATGTTTCGTACAGGTTTGTACAGCTTTATTTGCAGTTATTGTTATTTCATAATTATTTATGGTGTTTGAGAACAATTTTTTAATTGTTTATTTCAGAGTAGTTCAGATTCATAACTATTAATTATGAGCAGTTATCATCTTTGGGATGTCGGTACCAGCCGGTACTCGCAGGTTTACTGCACCATTCAGTGCTGCGGATGTTGCAGATTTCCTCCTGCACTAAACTGACAAGCTGTGATATTATAAGTGAAATATTCTTGAAAGCTCCAATAATTTAATCCCCCACCCCCCAAAAATGTTTTTATAAACCGATATTTCGATGTTGGATCTTTTTCTTTTGTAAATGTTTCTATGTGGTGGTGGTCCTGGAGTGTATTTTACTTGAATACATCGAGGATTTCATTTCTGTAATTGATGCTTTTAAAAGCAAAGTTAACTCTGAAGTTTTCGTGCAACAGTTTCCATGACCAGTCATTTGGGGGGTTAGGGTGGGGTGTTGGAATACATACAATGGGAGATTTATCCCCTACCTGAATCTAGTGTGTAAAGAATGCATGCAGTGGTCAGTGTAAGGCGGTGGTCAAGCTGCCCCAGTGGTCACAGGTGGACCCACCGGTCACTGTTGCATGCTGAGCTGGGATTTGACATAATTACTGACGTGGAAGGGCAGAGTGACTATGGTGACATGCTGTAGATAGGTCAAATGGAATTCATGTGTGTATGTATATTTATTTATTTGTACAAAGTTTATTTATTTAATTTTATTTTACTTGATATTTTTTAATTTGTTTAATTTATTTTTATTTAATGTATTATTATTTTATTTTTGATTTTACTATTATTACTATATTTTGTAATTGTTGTAATTATTTTATTTACTTTAACTTACTAAACTTACTTAACTTACTTACCATCATGCATAGGCTACAAAATAAGTAATATTTTTCTGAACGACACTGAACATGACATTGTGTTTATAGATGTCGAATAAGTTTGATTACATTTAGGTTTATCAGTCTCCATAAATTTAATGATAACTGATACATCAGTAACCATTCAATGAATTAATTTGTTTCATGATTGAACATTTTAATCAGGAACCTGTTCAAGCAGAAAGCGTAATAATTTCCACCAGTGCGTGTCGACAATCAATTAGCAGTGTTTACTGTTCACGTAGCAAGCTTCCTACCTCTCTTTGTTGATGTAATATGATTAATAGAACAGTACGTAGGTAGTAAGTTAAACTACTGGTTGTGTCCGTACCTGCTGCAAGCAAGCGATTCCTGCTATCGTGGCATTATCACCTGTCTCACAATGATGAAGCAGTTATATATACTTCTAGCATGACAATAATTATCGGCCCAAATCAATGGATCAGTGTGTACTTGAATGACTTTCTCAACTCCTTGGGGATTTGTAAATTTGGTAATATGATTTAAAAAGGTAAAAGTTGAGTTCAGATGGAATATGAAAATCTAAAATCATTGGTCATATTAATTTGGTCATTTAATATATGCCCTGAGATTGTGAAATCTGATCTGATAGGTTGCAACATGTATGGGTTGTATTTTCATAAGTGATCCATTTCATATGATTATAATAATAATTTTAAAATAATATTTGCATGAAGTTGGCAATGAAAAGCATATTTACAATATATCATTGAGTCTGATTTACGATAAGTTGCAACTTGTGCCTTTTTTTATAAGAGATTGCTAATTTATAGTTGGTATTATTTGTTTGGGGATCAGCGGTTTGTGCTGCATTTATCTCCAGTAGCAGTCCAATGTAAACTTCCCTACTGCAGATATTATATGTCCTATTGCATGTCCTATCACATGTCCTATCACATGTCCTATATCATGTTGGACAGTTTGCTCAAAACAGTCGCCACATTTAAAAGATTAGCCCCATCGAAAATCTTGTGCAAGCATGAATAATATTTATTGTGTCATGTTTAGTATTGCTCTTTTGAGTTCAAAGTTCACTTCATTGCTGTGATACCGTTTCTTGATTTATGAAAGAATGAATCTAGGGTTATAAATACTAGGCTCGATATGTATGTTGACATTTTGAAGGGCTAGCACAACTGGTAGAGCGTTGAATCACAAGGTCCTGAGTTCAAATTCCAAGGAATGTTTCACATGTAGAAAAGATTTATATGAATATTTTACATAATGCTCAGTTATCATGGTTATCATTCAGTTATCATGGTTATCATTCTTGGTTTGTCCATACTCACATCATCACATAAGGGGGAAAAGATTCCCGCCGTGACATAAGACAACAAAACTATAATTATTTTCACTCTCTACTTACAACCTGTGAAATGGAGTAACCATCATCAAAATGGTCATCGAATTATTGATGATAATCCAGTACCATGATTGAATTTTTGTTTTTGATATTTATTTTTGGGTTGTATCAATATTATAGATATTGTAGATTATCTGTAATTCCTGAAGTGTAAAATATAAAGCAATAAATCAGTGAAAGAGTATCCATGACTAAATCTAGCTTACTTTCATTTCATATAGATACACAGGAAAGGAAACACATTTATAGCTTTAATCATTAATTATGATCATTATTTATATTATAATAATGATTTTGGAATGTATTTAATAACCGCCTCCATGTGTTTGACAACCGGAAAGGCCCAGAGTTAAAATTTAAAAGTTTTATAGTTAATGGTACAGGTAGGTTTTTAAGAACTGGTAGACTAAGTGTTGGACATTATAGTAAACATGTCCATACCCACCTTGCCTTGCTTACAGTGCTGACTGATTTCATGTTTATTTACAAGTCTCCAGAGTTCAAAGGCAGGTCATTCCATGCCCAGTTGAAAACACTACTGTGTTACTCAACTTACTGCAAGGGTAACAGTATGCGGCTAGCCAGCGCTGTCTATCAATCCCTGATGCAGTTAAGACGGCTAATAAACCAGTAAGATAAATCAATTTGCACTGATGATTGGTGATTGGAGCCCAATGTGAAGGTACCATGTGAGGGTACTGTAGTGCCACATGAAGGTACTTTAGTACCACGTGAAAGTACTACCATAGTACCATGTGAAAGTATTATAGTACCATGTGAAAGTATCATAGTACCATGTGAAAATATCGTAGTACCACTTGAAAGTATTGTAGGACCATGTCAAGGTACCATAGTACCACGTGACAGTACCAGAGTACCATGTGAAAATATTGTAGTACCATGTGAAAGCACCATAGTATCACGTGAAAGTACCATAGTACCATGTAAAAGTATCGTAGTACAACATGAAAGTATCGTAGTACCACGTGAAAGTATCGTAGTACCACGTGAAAGTATCGTAGTACCACATGGAGGTACTGTAGCACCACGTGAAAGTATCACATGAAGATACCATAGTACCATGTGAAGGTACCATAGTACCAAGTGAAGGTACCACAGTATCGTGTAACGGTACCATGCTACCACGTGAAGGTACCACAAAGAGTAACACCTTACTGTAGCGTGGTAGACTGTGGGACTGCAGTGTCGCTAACAATGTCATGTAATAATGGATTTCGCGTCCGTTGAAAGGGATCAATATTTGTCTCTGTGTAAAAGGGAAGCAATTGTCATTTTAAGATTTGTCGTACAGTCACAGATAACCATAGGTTTTTGACTAAATTGGAGGTTATTGACACAAAGCACATTCATTTTGTGTACGTAGCGTTACTTTTGTATTGCCCCAAATATTTTGATTGATGTTGTCTGGGAGAATTCCTTATTAGATCCACTCTGCAGGGTACAGAACTATCAATCTTGAAACAAAGCATAATTATGACATAACAGTGATTCAGCTGCAATAAATTTTGTTTCAGACAATTGTCCTGAATGACTAAAACTGAGTAAAAGAGTTTCGGAC
>JAVCKX010127098.1:0-10611 GCA_034780695.1 Lepetodrilus gordensis
TATCTCCGACCACGAAAAAGCTGCCCCTCGAAAGGTTTCCGGTATACAGTAATTAGAGTTAACATCAAGGAATTGCAATCACCGGTAATCAGTGTCACTTAGACTGGACTTGAAATTGAGTTAACATTTTTTATGGATGCCAACAATAAACAGACTGTCACACGTCTAGAATATCCAAACTTATCCATGTCTCAACCAGCTAAACATAAACATTTCTGTGTCACAGATATTCAGTGTCAAGACTTATGCAGCAGTCAATCCATTCTGTGTCGCCATCACAATCGGCAATTACTGACTTTTTCCATTGAATTGACTCAATGTATTGTCAGCAGATGCATATAGCATGTTGTACAAGCAATACATGTATGCACCATTGATCGTATAGGTGTGATAAATCAAGTCAAGCCACCTATCTGTGTTTGTTTTATAATTTACATGAAAGGTAGCAACTCTTGCCAAATTCAGATATTTGGAAATTCAGTTATCCGCACGATTTTACAGGGAGCACTACCATTCGGATAAACAGGAGTCAACTGTATAAGACAGTTATACACACACTTTCCTTGGAATATCAGTCAATATCCCAACAGTTTTTGTCACATGGACGCCTTGGTGAGTGTGAGTGAATATGAAGTTCAACGTCGCTGTGGGAATCTTTCAACTAGTTGCGACGAGGCTGCCTTGGAAAGGCCCCCCGACCAAAACTGTAGTGTAGGGATATTGGGGGCGGGATGTAGCGCAGTGGTAGTGTTGGACTTCGGAGCCAAAGGTTCCAGGTTCAAATCCTGCCCAGGGGTCCCGGCATGAATGTTCGCGAAAGTTACCTTTCTGACGCGATATTGATAGGATGCACTGACTGTAGAGTGGCAATGCAGTTATCATCCTTGGTCAGTACCAGCCGGTGCTCACAGGTTTACTGCAACGTTCAGCGCTACGGATGTTGCGGGTTTCCTACTGCCCTAAACTGACAAGTCGTGATATTAGTGAAAGATTCTAGAATGCGACTTTAAACCCCAATTCAAAAAAAAAAAATTTAAAAAAATAAAAAAATAAAAAAATAGGGATATTGACCGACACACATAGGAAAGTGTGGGTATAACTTTTACTTAGCTAAGAAAAGGAAGCCATTCTTACTAATGCAGTAGCATTGTTTGCTTGACATATGGAGACACCCAATATAAATGTGGTTTACAGCATGCAGGTTACTAAGATCGTGTGTGAGCTCTGACCTGCGATACTTCCTGCGAGTCTTGTGATGTGCCACCTTGCCTTCCTCCCAGGTCTTCAGACGGTGTGGCTCCACGCGTGTGAACGTGTGATCACCATACCACATGACCAGCACCTGAACAGTCAACAGTCCTAGTAAGCAGACCATCTGGGGGGCAGTTTTCAATTTACTCAACATGCAACAGGTGAAGCCTTTAATCGACTATGTAGCAAATCAAAATCGTGCCAAGACATTAAATCAGTAGAATAGTACCAGTCAGTGACAGATATCTATATTGTACAGCCAGGACATGAAGACCAGAGCTCATTTCAAGTAAAAGCCTGAATAATCAGTTGGTATTGTACAATAATATAGTTTAATAGTCAAAAGGGAATAACTTTCAATAATTGAGCTTTTACAACCACTGGTATCAATAAAGCTACATCGTGTAATTATGGGGCAGCTCCACTCTAGCTGTTCTGTCCGTACTATCTGTCCGACGCATGCAGTTACCAAAGATCAACACTGCACAGTGTAACTGCGCATGCATGGGACAGAAAGTACAGACAGAACAGCTAGAAAGGAGTAGCCCCCAGGTGAATATTATTTCTGAGATACTTACGGTAAAACACACTCGAATAGTCCTGCAAATCCCCCAGATTTAGCCATCTATTCCAACTTACGTTTTTCTGCCTTGCTCAGAAAACACAAATGTTTGCCTTGCAATCGCTGAACACACCCTCTACTTTAGAGGCCTGTTCAGAAGGGCGAGTTTACGCGAGGTTTCGCGTGACGTCACATATGAATGATGAAGGTTGCTAAGGCGATTTCACTCGTGTACTCGTGGGTTCGCGCCCTCCTGAACAGGCCTCCGATCAGCACGTGCAGCACGTGCTGTGACACGTAAGCCGACAAGTAGGGGCCCCCACCCTGGCATATAATGGTACAGATCACTGATCTGTACGACTTGACCGTTTCCTGGGTAAATTGTTTCTCCTGTATTAGAATTCACAGAGTTGAGGGATTGGTGGATTACAGGGATCCACCTGCCTTCGCTCTGCCCAATTAACCCAGCAGCGCCAATGGCAATGCGCTTGATACACTCAGTCGACGCTGGAGGACACTCTTTCAGAAAAGCCCCTCTCACAGAGAGACTGTTGGACAGTTTCCAAGCGTGAAGCTTGTAAACTTCCGGTTTCTGATGCGCCAGCCGTGATTGGGGTTGAGTGAGTAGATCTCGTCTCATCCCCAGCCTGACTGGAATCTCTATGAGGAGAGATAACAGCAGTGTGAAACACAGGTGGGCTGGCTTGTCCTCCAGGGACGGGTTCAGCTGTAAACACTCACCGCATCAGGCTTGTCCTCCAGGGACGGGTTCAGCTGTAAACACTCACCGCATCAGGCCTGTCCTCCAGGGACGGGTTCAGCTGGATGCCGTCGGCAGCACTGTCTGGTACAAGTTTCCCCGGCCACAGCGGAAAGCCACGGATTTGTCCCCACACCACATCCCCCGTAGAGAAGTTATGGACACACCCATCTGACAGACCATCCAGCGAGTCGTCGTCATAGTCTGAAATTATTGCAATTGAAAACAAGATGTTAAATCAAAATAACTTTCAGGATAAATTACGTTGAACAATTCAATAAAACCTTTACTTTCCTGTCGACAATTAACATTTTATCTTGTATTTCAAACATTGCATCTTATAATAGAACAAATGCATTCAAATTCAAATTCATTTTATGATTTCTGTTATTCCATCCCATTTCTTGACAAAAATGTTTGACCAAGATGGCTAGATAATAGTTATGCTGACCCCTGACTATTGAGGATGCATCAAGATGGCTAGATGATAGTTAAATGCCGACCCTCTTGCCTTACTAAGACATCAACATGTATAGTGACTGACCTATTGTAATAGCCATATGGGGAATGGTAGTCACTAAATGATTTATCTATCTGAAATTTCGGACTGCACTTACTGTCCATACTGGCCGAGTCCATATCAGTGTCGTCATCAGTCTTTGGTCGTTTCAAGCCACGGCGAAGGTCATCTAGCGACATGTCATCATCTATGGAGTCAGTGTCATCACCAATGTCATCATCTGGACCATTGCATTTGACAAGTTCCCCAGTTGATGTTACAGAACACTCGGCATCACTTGATGCTTGTCCAAAATGATCATTTGTCAAGTTCTTAAATGCTGATTTGGCATGTCGAGCTTTTGCAAAAGACATATCTGTAGTTGAACGTTGAACATTGCCCGATTCAGATGCTTTGTCTTTTTGCTCATCTACATCTGAACATGGACTTAATGAAGATCTATTCACAATTCTATTATGCAATACACTCACTGAATTTGCTATTTTTTCTGTTCCTTTGTTTCTACAAGAATACTGATCCATTACCCTTTCTGTAAACCTCACACTTCCAGCAGCTTCACTTCCCCTACTTGACATCTCACGCTTACTTCTAGCCTTACAATGCAGAGAATCCTTATTGCTTTTATCAATCAGGATGTCTGGTTTAGCTTCTACACCACTCTCCAGTGAATCATCAGCAGGTTCAGATTTGTCCTCCTCGTGTTGATAGTCGTCAGGCTCACCATCATCAGTGTCTCTGTCCTCCAGCTTGTCCTCGGCACCGGGAGCCTCCGCTGGCAGATCCTGCTGGACTGGGGCATCAGCGGCCATCGGCTGCTGAACAGCCCCCTGCAGCTGTATCTGATTCACCAGAGACTGCATCCCTTGGATCTGCTGCAACAGCAGCTGGAGCTGTAGTGTCTGTAGCTGTTGAAGCTGTAGTGCATTTAGATTAGTCATGTTCCCACTGGCAGCGTTGTTCCACATCTGCTGCATCTGCAGGAGGTTAAGTCCCCCGCCTACAGCCGTCTGGCCCTGACACAGCTGAGGATCAATCATTGCCCCAGGCAGCATGATCTGCTGCAGACTGTTCATTGGATACTTGTCCATCCCCTGTGCTGTTAGTAGATTATTGCCTCCATACAACTGGAGCATAGGAACATTTGGATTCGGAAGAAGCACAACGTGACCTGCATTATTTATTGGTTCTAAGACTTCTGTTGGATGAGTGAGGACTTTATTCATTGAAGCATCAACGCATTGCTGGGGAGACTCCATCTTGGTCACCTGACAGCCATCCCCCAAACACACTGACTCATTCCCAATGACATTACTGGCCATACTCACACGGCTACAGGCTTCTTCTGTCCCACACATAGAAACACTGGCATCAGACTCACCAGCTGGATCTGCGTGGGCGCCCACAAACGCCACATTCTGTGTTCCTGGCTGTGAACCATGCACCGATGGTAACTGGTTTGTGATCACCACAGAGTTGTTGAGAGTGGGCATAGTGACAGTGCTGAGCATTGGAGCCACAGACTGTTGATTGAGAATAGTCTGAGGAACACCTACAGCTGGGATCACTTGAGAGAGGCTGTTTGTCACATTGGTAACCAGAGGCAGGGACATGGGTGGCATTGGAGTGTTCATACTCACATAGGGGAACTGACTGTTCAGCAACGGAGCATTTACACCAGCAGAAACATGACTGTTAGTAGAGGAAGTTGTGGGAAGTTTCATATTAGCACCAAAAGCATTGGATCCAGTTGGAACATTGGCAAAAAGGGTTGGAAAATTTACAGTGTGGTCACTGAAGCCATCTAATCCCTTACTGGGGTCTGCTCCCGACATTCTACACTGAGTGGGAGCCTTTGGTGTTTGGGCAGGGCCAATTTTGGGATCCAAACCTATAAGGACATTCTGTGCAGGACTAATGCCTGTTGTGTTAGCCAATGTTTGGTTGATAGGTAGGAACATATTGAGCGGCAGACCTTGTACAGTTGGATTGATATATCCCCCTGGAATAGGACCTGCCAACAGACTGGAGTTCTGAGGAAGCATGAGAGTATTTCCTTGTTGCTGTAACTGAAAGTTCAGCTGGTCTATTGTGTTCATGCCAGCTTTCACCATCATGTCCGGCAACGTGTTGACTGTGGATGTCTCCTGTCCAGTTGACACATGTATTGATGGACTGACTTGCATTGGCTGACCAAGAAGAACACCCAGAGGGTTCTGCTGTGAAACCTGGGCCTGTGCAGCAGCCGAGAGCAAGGTACTAGCTGGGAACTCCCCAGGTCCTTGACTCAGACCCTGGTGCACAACACCCAAGTTCATGTTACTAGCTGCTAGAAGTTCTACTATATTATTTGGCATCACAGTAGCAACAGGAGTACTGGTAACAACTACTGGAGAGACAGATGCAGGTAGTGTGCTTGCACTTGTGCCACAGTTACTTGTATGGGTCTGGATGTGTGGAGCTACAGCAGGTGCATGCTTGGGCTTTGATAGAGTCTCCTCTGAAGATGAGGAATCTTTACAAATAATTGCTTCAACAGAATTTGGTTTGGCATTCACAAGTGGATCGATATCATCACTGTTTGTAGGCTTTGATCTGGTCGCGCTGTCATCACAACACTGTTCATGGACACTCTCTTCCTTCTGGGAAGAAATAGATAAGTTATCAGGTAGATCTGAACTATCACAGTTAGCATTTCCATCACCCTTGAGACTTGCTGAAGATTTGACATCACTGATTACAGATTGAGAGTTTGTTGGTGTGTGCAGTTCACTAATACTCGACACAGACGTCACTGATATTCCATTTGGTGATTCTGCCATAGGTTTGGAATCAGGTGCGGTAATAGAAACATTAGTTGGTTCTAGCGTGGTTGTACTCTGTAAAGAGTGTTGTGGTGTTTTCAAATTTTGTTGAGACATATCTGTATTTGTAGAGCTTAACGAACTATGAACAAGAGCTGTTTGTTGAGCAAGAAATGCTGCAGGATTATCCATGAATGATGCATTTGCACTGTTGCTGGATGGATTCTTTGAAGCTTCCTGAGAAATTTGTCTGGCATCAACATTTGGACACGGAGATGTCCTATCAAGAATGCTGTTCAACTTTTGTTTATCCTTTTTGCTTCGGGGTCGTTTTATCTTTGGTTTTCCTGTGTCTAGCCACGTCATGTCACTTACCTGTGGATAGCCCTGATGGATCATGAGGTTTGCTTGTCCTCCCACCTGAAATTGGCCTCCTTGCACATTGTGTTGCTCAAAAACAGCTGGGTTAGCAAATCTTTGGCCTGGTGCATTCTGGACTTGCATCAATGCCTGGAACATGATGTTGCCAGGATTTTGCTGCAAGTTCATTGGCAACTGACATTGAAAGTGCTGTGCAACATTTGGTCTATAAATAGAGTTTGGAACAGAGTTAACTAGTGATGGACTTGCTGCAGATGCACAAGGAGAAGGGGATTGTTGCATCATAGCTGAATGTTTCATCTGCTCTTGACCAAAAGGACCTTGAGGTGACATGGAACTCTGGTGGAAAATTGCCTGTCCTGCAGAATGACTTGCTACAGAAACTTGCAGCAGATTCTTGTGATCTTCAACAAATTCGTCTTTGCTGAAATCCAGCTTTGCTGGAACTTGACAAGTAATAGGTCCCAAGTCATCCATTGGATCGGATGAAAGCTTGCCCACAACATTATTGACTTTGTTCATGTGCTGGAGCTGTTGCATTGCTTGTGACTTGCAATGTACTGGCTTGCCTTCAAACATCTTTGGATTATCACTAGCAGCACTAGAGGGAGAACTGGCTGAATTAGGAACTGCTATGTTATGCTTGTTCACACCATGGTTCATAGGTGGCAACACTTTGCCCTTGTGTGACAGAATCTGCGACACAAGTAAACCATCATATGAGGAGTTCACTTTGCTTTTGCCCTTTTTGCCTGTAAATTACAAAAGAAATATGGTGGAATCACAAACTATCCCACTGCTACAATGTGTACAAATAAGGAAATGGTGAAAAGTAGCCCGGTTCCACTGCTGGATACCAAAGACAATCAACTGATTATATATTATAGTTTGAATATTCAATGAACATCAACTGAACTAGCAGGCTGGAAACAGGGTTATTTAAAAATAATACTGGGAGCTTTTCATTAACAATATGGAAAAGACAACTGATAATTCAAATACTTTGCTCACCCTTTCTCGACCTAGGTTCCTTTGAAACTGACATTGTCCTGCTATTTTGAAAAGTTGCCATAGCAATGATCTTGCGCTTGTGAATACAAAGCTTGGTCAAGTCCTCTGTTGTCATATCTTCTACAGTCCACAGCTTGCCATCCACCAGGGAGTCGAAGCTGAATACTTTCTCCACCATGAGAGGACACTCCAGACCACACTTACAGCTTCCGTCTAGAGACAGATACTTGCACACCTCCTGATACGAGCTCAGTCTTGTGTTGCTTGGACTGAAACAAGCATTGCACCATTAATCTCAATACAAATAGAGATAGTAAGTCTCATCTGGGTTATTTCAGGTGACAAGACTTCTATTTGCTAATAAAAGTTATGTCTAAAATGAAAATCAATATTGTATGGTTTGAATAACAATAGGCTGTGATAAAAAAATCTATTCCAATAAATGTTAAAACATGAAAATATCTGTAGACTATAATATCATTCACAGCATGATTAATGTGTAGTTACTTAACTTGAAGTCTAAATTGTGGGCTTTTCATGCAAGGCCTGCCTTTAGGAATTTATTTCCACCTGTCCAGGGTGGGTATTATCCACAGGCGGACAAGTTAAATAGCTCAGATTGTCAAGCCATTTATCTATAGGGCAATATTCATGTTCGACAGGACACAGACAAGTTAATGAGCCCTGTTATGTGATGTCACAATGGGATATCATCAGCTGTCAGGCTTGAGCAAGTGTATATAGAAACTGTTCTATGTGTCATAACTGTTCCCAGTTATCCAACTAGTGTTATACCACTTATCCACTATATGTATGTGATGGTACAGTACTAATTTTACATTTTGTTAATGGTTACATGGTCACAATCAGATAAAGTCACAAGTGACATGTGAACTAGCAGATGACATCAAACGTACCAAGGTGCTAAAATCGCACATCGTCAAGTTACATTACATGATCAAGTTTTGAATGGCATAATTAACACTAGCATAATTTATTTTTAATTAAAATAAGCTTGAATTCACCATTCCTTGATTACTATAAAATCATATTTCTTATGAAGCTAAGGAAATATTTATATGTGTACACTTCAAAAAGGTGTCACACAGTCAAGCCTTTGTACTCATAATATATATGTATTTATTGGCATGTCCTAGATGTAGTCTAAACTGATGGTAAACACAATGTAATCAAGTTATTTTCATATATTTTCAGGGTTGGTAGTCAGAGATAGAAACTTACCTTTAAAACTTAAAATAATGATACAAATGTTTACAAAAACATTAATTTCTATTGGCCCTTAGGATATGTTTAAGCATTGGGAGAAATTGTCTGGTAGTGAAATAAATACAATACTAAACTTGCTTCTGTGCCATACAATATTTATGAAAGAGTGAATAGTTTTGGTATCAGACTCGCCTTCACTCATCAGACACCAACATTCACGTTTCATAAAAATTGTATCACACAGACACTTGTTTAAATTATTCACAATATTAGAGTACCTATTAGTTAAATTGTTTCCACTATTCTATCCAACATAGTGTTTGCATGATGGTTTCCATGAACACTGCTAAAGGCCAAAGAGATCATTCATAATGGAAACTTGTTACATAAAGCTCTTGACATCAAGCAAATGTTAAGGTGGACTCATCTTGGACGAAAAATAAATCAATTATTTTCATTATTTCTAATCCAATTGTGAATGACTGCACATAGTGGATGGAAGCATCCTTACCTATAATACACAATGACTCCACTCTCAGTGGTCCTTCTCCACCCAAAAGGAATCTTGACAATTTGTAAGCTCTCCTCTGAATCTTTACTGCAGGACTCTGTTCCTCCAGGTATTTCTCTGTCACTCAGTCTAGGCTTGTGATGTATAGCACAGCTAGCAGAACTGACAGGAAGCTCCTCCACTGCTGGTTGCTTCAGGCTCTCACCAGCCAGGGCTTCACATGTGATACCAGCCACAGATGTCACAACTGTTGGAACCATCCCACTGGCATGGGACATTGCTGTTGTCAGAGATGTTGCACTGCAGTTGGTCATGGTGATAGTTGTGGTGGTTTTGGTTACTTGGTTACATATTGCTGTCACCTGGGGCCCTGGAACATTCATATGGTGAGCAGACGGACTGGGAACAGATGCCTTGGCCGACTGAAGGTCACTGGCCATAGAGGTGTTCGGACAGACCCCAGGGTTGTTGCTATTTCCATACAAACAGTTAGGCATCCTTTCTTGAGGAACATTCTGGTACATCCTGACATGATTCATGACAGGATTCTGTGCTTGGAACTGGTAACTGACATTGTGAGCCGCCCTCTGTCCCCCAGGACTCAGAGTGACTGTGTTTTGGAAAGCTTGCACCTGCTGTGGGTTGGGATAGAAGTTCTGTTGGTGCGACTGTGACTGGGGAGGTGGAGGCGGCGGCGGCACTGCGTGTTTCTGCATCTGTTGCTGCTGGAAGTGCGACCACAGATGTCCTATGCTGGGCAGAGAGGTTTGATTGTTCTGGGTCGGTCTGACCCAGTTGTTGAAGGTCTTGTAGTTCATATTTATCCTCTGGTTTGGTGGAAATCTTTGGCCATGCGGCCCAAAACTCTCCATGGGGGGCAACGAGTTGAACGACATTTGTGATGACATCGTCATGTTGACTCCCATTGGAAAACCAGCTTGTGTTGGGTTGCCCTGCAGATGAGTGAGTCCAACATTGTGGTAAGGGGGCACGAAGGCATTCCTTTCAACCTGCATCTGTGGCACCCCTTGTTTCACAGTGCCTTGAGCCTCACCCATTCCCATGTACTGAAAGTGACACACATTGGCAGCATTTGCCAACCCAGGGCCATAATTAGACACTCCGAATTTCACTCCTTGACCATTGTCAAAGTTCATCTTTAATAGTCAATATAGATAAATCTTGGAAAAGTGGTAGTCCTTCATCGGCATAGAGCACATATTTTACATCTCAAGTCATCTCCCATAGAATGATGCGGACAGACCAACATTGCTCAGACATGGCTACAGATGGCTGTCCACACTCCACATCAGCTTCATATCTCTCATCTACAAGAAAGAAAACAAGAAAACTTCAATGTATGTTTAATATCAGTATTTCAAGAAAAGAGTATTGATTATCTCCCTTGGTCAAGTACATAGCCATCACCCACAGGGACAGATGTACTGAAAGTGACACACATTG
Organism: Lepetodrilus gordensis; assembly: GCA_034780695.1. Taxonomy (NCBI): domain Eukaryota; kingdom Metazoa; phylum Mollusca; class Gastropoda; order Lepetellida; family Lepetodrilidae; genus Lepetodrilus; species Lepetodrilus gordensis. The sequence continues at coordinate 10,489 of JAVCKX010127098.1, forward strand.
TCAGCGATTAACGCGTAACCTCCTAAATTGTTCCTCTTTTTTTTTCTTTTTTTTGTATTGGGGTTTAAAGTCGCTTTCTAGAATCTTTCACTAATATCACGACTTGTCAGTTTAGGGCAGGAG
>JAVCKX010127109.1:0-10610 GCA_034780695.1 Lepetodrilus gordensis
TACTACTACTACTACTACTACTACTACTACTACTACTACTACTACTACTACTACTAATAATAATAATAATAATAATAGTACAGTCACTACGCACCCTACTACTGGGTTAAATGTTTTAAATAGTTAGTTAATTCTCAATAAACGTAAATAATATCGACCTAATTGTCTATGTATCATGTAATATAATTGGGATATAATGTATGTACACTATACATGCATATAGTTTTCAACTTTATCCCAACATAGCTAATATACATACAATGGCAGTGATCTTCAAATATACCTGCTTAATTTTGAAGTACAAGTATGTAGAAAACCCCTCTATTATTCAGGCTTCGTTGTATATCCACGAATACACTCAATTTACAGTCAATATTGGAAACATGAGAGGTAGTGATATTCATACCTGAACCAACGTTTGATCCCAGCCACTGTTCATTAAGTATGCACGCGGTGTCACAGGATACGCCACTGTGAGGCAACGCATATGGGACATGGGACTGTACAGTGCTTCGCTTTAACGATATAGAACCAGTCATAGAACGTTCACCACGTCGTCATGCAACGTTAAAACTGAGTGTGCCAGTTTGTTTTTCTTATTAAAAAAGCTGAACATGCATGGGTGTAATGACATGACTAGGCTGGATAAGTTTATGTGTATACCACCTGTCAAACTGACTTACCTAGACCAATGCAATACAATCGAAGTGATCCAACACAATCGGAGCACAGAGAGTGAACATCGATATCGCGATGGATTCAGCTGCTGTGAGAGAGAGGTAGCGGCTGTTCCGATGCGTGCTGAATGTAGACTGAGTGACGATGTTGCGTTTGTTCATGTGCCCCCACACGGCAGTTTATCAGCACACAGTCACTCCTTCGTTGCCTCGTCCACGGCGCACAATTAAAGCTTCGACCGGCCGACCGACGGACCCTGACCATCGACCGACTCCCTTCAGCTGTTGACAATGCAGGGGACGGGCAGTGGTCGGGGGGAGGGGCAGAGGGGGGCACCTCGACTAATTTCGGCACAGGGCAACAGCTGTGGCGCGTGCCACATAGGACGAGTTTTTGTCCGACTGCAAACACGAAGGGCCGATGGAGGCTCGCCTTATCGATCTAGTAAAGCTTTTGTCATGCCCGCATCCAACATACGTGATTCACTTATTTAGCCTGTGATAGAAACAAGCGCATTCTCTCCCCCTAACGGGGCTTAGCTGGTCCTCTAAACCTCTGTTGTAATCTATCTGTGCCATACTACCGTCGTGGACGATCCCACGACCGTATCAAATCCGATTTTCAGCTTTTACATAACATAGAACCCAAAACTCGCGAAAACATCAAAGGCACAACATACCTTCGTAGAAACAGGTACATAAAGTTTGTAAGAAATATCACCTAACTGAGAAGGGATAATGAGTAGACGGAGAGGGTTTATCGACATACCTGTGTGTTGTGTATTTGTAGCAACGCTGTTGAGTACAGGTGAGTCAGGGGAGACAGCGATGGAGCTGCAGCCAGGTAGTGGAGATCAACTGTGGAACTGTCAGCGCACCTCTGTCTCACCTCTACCGCGGGCTGACGCCGCTCGGCTTCGATTAATTTTATCTGGGAGGTAATTCTCTCCACACGCGCTGGCCAATCTCAAAATCGAACCAGCCCCCGTTTACCTTGATACAAAGACTATCTGAGCAGCTTTTCCCCGCAGTCACTCAATCCGATTTGGCACAGGAGGTTTACTTCGCGGCCCCATCCGCCATTTTGACTGGCAACCCTTTTCCCAATAATGCCAACAGACCGCGCGGTACGTTCAGCGCTGCACGAGAGGTGCTAATTGTGGATAACGGGAAATCGGGGAGTGGGAACGGAGGAGGAGGAGGCGACCGGCTTGACAAAACAGCAACAAATAAACTATATCTACCTCCTGCCTGGCCTTGCTCTGTCTGGTGGACTTTTTGGACATCTTGAAGTGGGTGGCAGTGACAGTGTTGCGGTACCGCTCCGTCACAGGTCGGGCTGATACTAACTCCGCCACTCACTGTAGGTAATTGTCGCAGTCACCGACTTAATTACTTTCTGTCGTCCAGGCACTTGCCTCTACTCTCTACTCACACATGGAGACTACTAAAACTTATTCCTTTCATGCACTACGTATCTGCTCCCCTCCTGCTAACGACTGCCGACGGTTCTTAGTGGTTCTGCTGACTCCGCTGTCGGGGGTTGGTGTGTTCCCGAGTCCAAGAGTAGGGGGAAGCAATTATCCAAATATTCTCAAGTCGGGGGTACCCGGTTCCTAGTTCTGAGCATGCGTGGTTGGGGCTAATAACACGACCATTAGAAGTGACAAGGGGGATGGTTTAACTACGAGGGGAACAGACATGGGGTAAGGGCTGAACACTCTCTCTTTATGGATTAATGTTGTTGGGCTGTCAATGGGTGCCCCGGGGGGTCGCATGGGCTCCCGGTTATTGATTGCGCGCGACTGGCACGCGCCACAGTTAGTTGGGAATGACTTTCTCGGTCCTCCTGCATATGTTCCGCGTGAGGGTTTATACACTCTTTGTATGGAGAGGAACAATAGAAAATGGAAAACTTGCCCGTAATAACAGGCACTGACTCGCTGTGCTGGACGCTTGTGTTCGTTCTTTGTCAATCAACATGAATCATTTAGGGTAAGACTTGCTTCAAGGGTTTCACAGACTCCATTCCTTTATGGCTTAAATAGCATGAATTGCCAAATAATTTAAATGCCGCATACACAGAAACTATTTAACTACATGTGCTAGCACGGGTGGATGGTCTGGCGAGGAGGCAGTGTTGCGTGGGTGGGTGGTACGAAGGGGTGGGAATCGGGGAAAGAGGGAATACGTTATTTCCAAACAGGAACAATTCCTGTTTCTGGGAGGTGGGGTTGTGTGACGGCAGTATCGACCAGAAATGACGAGTGAGATATCACAGGGGATGGGGTGCAGCAACAGTGTTTCACTACAAAGTTGGGAAATAATCGATATACAACTCCTCCGATGCGAGGCCGACTCAAGTCTTGGAGCGGAGAGGAAGGAGAACGGGGGCCACTCCGGGACTCGGCCACAGGGGGAGTGTCATCAAGAGGGGAGCGTCATCACCCAAACTAGACCTCCATAATGACGGAGAAGCTCGGCACCGTTTCCAGGACAACCAATCAGGGGTGCAAGCACCGTTCCATACGTTTGCTTCTAAACTGTGTATTAAGTACAATAACTTTTACAAGTAAATGTATTAGTTCCACGCTATACTACTGATCACCTGTTGTAAGAGGAATGAGGGGGCAATTCAGGTTAATATATAATATCTAGATATTGACGCAAAATGACCTAGTAGCAAATTATATATTGTCTTAGTATTAAGACTAGTGTGATAAACGGGCATAAAAAGTTCAAACTACTAGTAATTTTTTATTTACATATTGTAACGAAGCAACGGAGAGCATTAGCCGTGATGTCTGCACTTTGAAGTCGACAATTAACTTTTGATGATTCTGACAGTTTTCATGGGCGTTATGTGATTCATTTCACAGAGATTATATTAGCGCAACTAATATAACTAATTCATGTTTAATGTCAGTGAATTTCAATAATGAAGCGCAAAGTATTTCTGAAAATAGGATTGGAGAGATTCACGGCATACAGTAGATTTTACGATGGAATTGTGAACGTTATCCCTGTAGCGCCTGAAATGACAGTTTGGGTTGTATACTCCACGTGGAGTTGAGAAGTGAAATGAATACACACTTATCTACTGACGTGCGTAATATTTATGTAGAGCGTCGGGCAAGCTTTTCAGCGTGAATACGACGAATAATAATTAGACTTAGTATTATTGTTAGTAGTAGTAGTAGTAGTAGTAGTAGTAGTAGTAATGGACAATACTACTTGTGTGTGCGTGTGTGTGTGTGTGTGTGTGTGTGTGCACGCACGCATGTGCAAGAGTACGATAGCGAATCATTAATATTCGGACTACATCTCATTGAGCAACACGTATAGTAGCGACCGCGATCATGAACACGCCTTAGACAGGACCTTACAACTTAAAGAGTTATAACACTTTTAGCGGAAACGCACTATGGTTCCATTTTGAATGCATAGCTAAAGAGGAACCTAAACACAGAATATATATATATATATATTCTCTGTATACTAACTTCAATGGATGAAGACGAACACAGAGACGAAAATGCCAATAGAGAATAGGTTACACGTAGAAGACGTTGCACATGCTCGACCCTTCACGTCTATCCGCTGTCTGGCGACTCCCAGGTTATGTGCACACTGTATATTATTGTCGGTAGGGTAAGAGGGAGGCAATTTTACCAGTAAGCTGCTTCTACAATTACCATAAAGACTGGTCCGTCGTGATTGCAACAATTATATAGTTAGGTGACTCTACTGACCTTATGCAGTTACTCACAGATAAGTGGCGTGTTAAAGCGGCCGCCATTGTGCACGTTGTATGCGTCTAAACGCGTTAAAATTCAACCAATCAACTAGGTAACACGTGAAATCTGTATTAAATAAAGAGCGCACAGTTCACTGGTTTCATTAACGTTGTGCGTAGAGATGTAAAATGCGCCAGTTTTGATAATTTCCGAAATTTCAGAAAGACCACACAAAAGTCCTTTTAATACAAAAAACTAAATATTCCATGGAATGTTATCTATATATTAATTACTCTAAATTATTCAACATTCGTTCATTGTCTTTTCTTTATCTAACAAAATACTGCACACACGTATATGTATTAAAACAAGAGAACTGCATATTAAATACTCTACAGCGCATTTGACAATATCAAATGCCATAATAATTATGTGCACCCAGAGGGTCTTCGCATGTGTGAATGCTACTTTATGACTAATGAATATAGTGTGGGTACGTTTAGCAGTATTCAGACAAATTAGTTCCTTCACATTTTCAATCTAAAGTACATAGATATTCCTGTACGTGTCTATCTATATAAGTTGGCAATGGGGCACTAGTTGTTTCCCACCGTTAGCATTGGAGTAGAGTATAGTGCCCGTTCAATTAAGAGCCGATTTGGATGTAGGCCCGTATTTACTTACAACACCCATATATTGATTGATAGCGCTGCTGTGTATATTCAAAACATGGTCTGCCTGACTCGAAATATTAAGTATATACATATTTATCACAGACAGTGCGCAAGCGCAGAGTCTCGTCTAAACAATGGCTACAGGGGCACGCTGACGAAAGCACGACACGTGTGAGGAATACTGGTTACCGCCAGACGTGCACGGGATACCTGTATGATATGTACATTTCTTTTGTCACTGACGACCTCAATGTGTTACCATGTGTTACCATGTGTTATTCTCACATGTACTGTTTTCAATTAAATAGGGTCCATAAAGGAAACTACAATAAGCAACGCATAATTGTCATATATAGAAATATATAAACAAGCACAGGGACACACGCACACACACAATTAAAAAAAATATATAAAAAAAATATATATATATATTACCGTACCAATCTTCATTCATTTTCTTTTGAATAAAGTATGTTTACTATTTAGAAATAAATTTAGGACTTTTCTATACGAGATATATTTATATCCAATGTCTGGTGGTGAATATTTCATTACGTAATAATATAGCGAGTTTAATCTATAGAACATACTACGGTGGACAAACAAAATACCTACTCACCATGAAATTGGAATAACGTGTCTTGGATAACTCTTGTTAATAATTTATATTACAGAGTAATGACCAATGTTTAGTAACAAAGTCAAAGTAGGCCTACACTTAGGATAACACATGTAAAAATAAAATGTTGATTAATTGCAATATATAATAGAGTGAGTGAATGGTTGAATTATTGTTTTTCGTCACACCGGGATTCTTTCACCAATACCGTACGCGACGATGACTATGTAATTACACAATGGATGGGTTACATTGAAAGGCAGCATGAGAAACATGTCAACAAGTTTTACTTGAACTGAAGTATATGTTTGGATTAGTGATTAGGTTAACTTTTGTTAGTCAACTAAAGCATGTGGAACAACTCGTGTGCCGGATAACTCAAGATAGTGATAACTACGAGAGAAATTCGGCCACGGACAACACATCAATCTCAGATCTCATTTTAAGCGCTTTCGGATGAGAATTATTGCGACAGTCTTCTGTCCACATAACGGACATAAATCAGTAACGTCGGAGTTCTCGTTCTGCCCCGTGAAGCCCCGGGAAGAGTTGTTGGCCCAGTGGAGAGGGGTTATAGGAAGCCAGCCTCGTGTCGCTATCGATCCCAAACACATGAAAGAGACGTGTGGCGTGTAAGGCTGCGCACCGCCGGTTTGGTCGTCTGCTCGCATTTATTTGTAAGAAGCAGACGTGACTCTGTCAAGGTGGAGATTGCAAGTCGCTTCAGCACTGGCAACATGACTAATGCAGAACTCGGGGTCTGTGGAATCACGGAATCACACCGGTAGAGGTGCCCGGGCGGCATCAAAGGAACAGCCTTGTCTTCGGTAATTGCCCAGTCGTCAGCTCCTACCTGCGTTCTCGTACCTGCATAACTGTCGTGCAGCGGTTCACAATTATTCGTCAGCCTCAAAAGGCCAGGGTTGTTTCTGTGAACCCAATATGCCCTTAATTACGCCAGCCCGCACCTTCGGGAGAAAGCTTGGACCGCTCGAGCTCACGATAGCAGAACAGTTTCCTCGCTGAAATATTGCAACTTATTACTAAGGTTTAGGTGTGATGGATCCAATGACGGAAGTGTTCATTTAGTAACAAAAACGAGATGTTGCATCCTCACATTTCCTGTCTATAATAGCAAAACAACGCCCACAGTTTGCGGAAATCAGATAGCAACTGAAATATAATAGCCGAGATCGATATCGCTTGACTACCTGTTAAAACCACGCAACTTGTTCTGGTTGAATATTCTAAAATTGTAATTCAAACGTTGCTTGTTTAGCCTTTCATATTTTATTTATAACACATCAGCACCTTCTGTTGACTCCAAACAAACAGACCATCTGAATCCACTGTCAGCGAAAAGCCATAAAAATGGTAGAAATGTGGACAGGTTTTGATGGTTTAGGTTACCAATTTGGTTCAAAGCTCTAAATCTCCCCTACCCCTCGCGCCGACCCTACCCATTCTCCTCACCGAACCCCCGGCCACGCGTCCGTGTTCCACCATTGTGAAGCGCGTGGTCACCGGGGACCCTTTGTGGGTTCGTGGCCAGCTGACCCTTTGTCCAGCAGGGGCCACGCTTCTAAAAGGGGCTGCTTCAATTACTCCCACTTCGCCAAGCGGAACAAGGCAAATTTTATATCGGCTCTCATAGATCCCTGATACGTAGCACCCCTTACAAGAACCCTGTGGTTATGGAGTTATTATAATAATCGAGTCCACGAAGGTCCGAGAACGCGAGTGGCCCGGATGAAGGGGCCGTCGAGAACAATAGCAGGGCCTCTGGTCGGTGCCGGGGTACGGGGTAGGTGCAGTCGGTGTCCAGCGATAGGCACTATAATTGGAACTCGACACCCGTATGGGTGGAGCGAGAGAAGGTAGATCTTTTATCCCCGAATCTGTCACGCCCCCAAAGGGGTCTCGTGCCACGCGAAGGGTCACGCGCTGTCACTTTCTAGCCCTGCTTTCAGCCACGTGACCACTGAGGCGATAATGCTTCATATTTTAGCACATTGTGTCTTATACCCTTTCACGTAGAGGGGCCTTTGTCTTGGAAGTGGTACGCAGTGATGTTTTACGAAACCTTTCAAACCGAGGTTAGAGTTAATTTTTGTGATGAAAACTTAATGGATCATTTGTTGCAAGAACAGGTGGTGTCGTGACCCTTGGTCCGTTTGTCCTTTCAATGGGCCACAAAGGCCAAAGTAAAATATTGAAAACTTGAGTCTCAAGTCCCATTCTACAGCCACGGTGAATACCAAGTTGTTGCTGCTGTCACAAGGAGTTCTCGACCGCCGATGAATAATATGATTAATTTACAAAACTTTATTTCCTGTTGAGAAAGAAAGACGGCGCGTTTTCGAACACGACGACCCCCACGCGTCCTCACGGCGGTGAAGAGAGGGGGCACTCGGGGACATCACCCGCTCTCGGGAACGCCCATCTCGGGGGTCAACGGATCTTTGTCCTCACTTTTGACCTCACGAATCATTTCCTAGAGTTTCTTGTCACCTTAATTGATTTCATCCGTAAACAACTTCAATAAGACAGATCCAATTGAAATATATTACATATTTCAACATCGTCGTACGGGCGACTGTGGTTTGCAAATAAGGGCCTCCCGGGTGTGTCTAAATACAAAGGTTCCTCTAAATCACAGGCATAACAAGCAACACGACACCCTGGACATGATATCGTGTAAATGAAGCAACCAATGTTTCCGGAAACTCGTAATAAATAATTTAAGAAAACACGTTTACGATAATCCCCCTTTCAAAACACATTTCCAAGACACGTGACTTAAGTAACGGATAAATGGTTTCACAGAAACCACATAAAATAAAAACCGAATGTTTTTAATAACAAATACACTATCTTTGTTTATAAATATACGATAGAATCTCACCCGACTGCAGTAATACATAAATAACTGCTGGTTTCATGATTTATTTTGACATCTATGTATTCCATAAAATAATAGTGTATACGTAATACACATTTAGATGAAATAAACAATTTATCGGGGTTTAGAGCCGATTTCAAGATTATTTCACTAATATCAAGGCTTGGTAATTTAGGGCAGGAAGGAAACCTGCAACATACGTAGCGCTGAATGTTGCAGTAAACCTGCGAGCACCGGCTGATACTGACTAACCAAGGATGATAACTGCATTGCTAGTGTACAGCAGACAGCAACTCGTCTTGGAACGGTAACTCACGCGAACATTGGCATGACAATGTCATTGATGTCGGGTCCCTTAGACAGGATTTGAACCAGGGGCTTTGGCTCCGAAGTCCAACGTTCTACCTTTGCGCTACAACCCGACCCGAAATAGATTTCTTTATCACATAAATAATAGTAACCATTCTAATTAGAACCCCAAACTATTGATGTAGATCAGATTTATTATTTTGAATGGATATTTGATTAACGCAACATACACATATCTGGTTGTATCAATTACAAATTCAAATCTTACATTCATAACGAAGAATATAAAAAATAACAACGAAAGATTGACGATATTTACATTTCATGAATACTATTACCAAAATAACATGATTATATTATTTTTAACAATGGAAACACCGATATATTAGCACAAATTTCGTTAGTCCGTTTGATTGACAATGTATAGAAGATTTATAAATTGTAATAACAATGAAACAATACTTGTTTCTTCCACTTAATACTTTCCTGCTAGAAACTAAAACATATTTGTGAATGAGTGAGTGAGTGAACATGGAGTTTAACGTCGCTGTGGGAATCGTTAACCCAACATATTTGTGAAATTTTGTTACGAGTACTGTAGATTGTTACGAGTAGGCTATTGTACTGTACCAACAGTTATTGTGTCATATATTATGCACTGTATGTTTTCACATGGAAGGCAATATCGTTAACATAACCAGTAAATAGTATTGGTACATGCCCCCACATTCAAATAATCACTAGTTGATAAAGTACAGTAACTGTCAATTCAAATCGAGCTATTTTATATGTGAATGAAAACCGACAATATGAACACAATACAGGTGTATTTGATAGAACTTCAGGACGGGTCTTCGTTGTTAAAGCTGTTTTAGATGGTCTAGTGAATGCGGTCAGTTATTCATGTTAGAAAAAGGTTTCTATGCTTTATGGCCAATGGCCAGCACAGTGTTGTCTGTCTGTGGGGCTCTGTAATAATGCAGGCTTTGACATGGTAAACATCGACAGGTGGACCAACGTGTGTTATCCTTCCTATAAGGGCTGGAAAGTAATGTCGGGAGCCTCATTGTGAAACTGACTTCCGGGTACAGGGAGGCTCCTCATAATAACGACTACTACGAGGATATGTGGCAAGCTCATCCAACTGCGCATTAATTAAAAAACAGTTTATAAAAACCATTGTTCCCATACTACGTCATGGCTATTGTGGCTACAGTCTATTGCAGGTGTAGTGATATATGAACTAGTTTACGTGCTTTACCCATCACTTACCAGGCCTATTCATACAGGCATTGTTCTTCTTCTTCTTCTTCTTAATAAGGTATATTGTTATATACTAAATGGCAATTGAAACAACCCTAGTTGATATTAAATGGCTATGCTGGAATTTAACATATATTAATCTGTATAGTATGTAATGTGCATTTCAGAGAGTTATACATGTATCAAAACATATTTTTCAGCTTATTCTACAATATATCAAATAAAGCTATATTTATTTACATCTAATTACAGCCGACTAGGGAAAGTATCGTCCAGTCTAAGGTATAATGATATTAATGACATACAACTTCTAATCATGCACTAATAATAACAAGTGGTGTCTTTCAGTCTATGCTGCTGCTACTGCTGCTACTACTACTACTACTACTACTACTACTACTACTACTACTACTACTACTACTACTACTA